>CAMZMU010000079.1:23339840-23551638 GCA_947311845.1 Poa pratensis
AAACCATATCTATCACGCAGACACTATGTCGGTGATACTCTCTCCATGTTCCAGACCAACCAATATACACAACTAACCAATCCTAGTTTAAGTGTGTCCACCCTACAGGTTCGATAACGTGTAGCTATAATTGGATATTCATCAATCACCGGCCAGGGTTAGATCCGAGGATGACCTGAATAACTGCTACCATTATGCGAAGACATTCTGTTGAACCTGTTGGCTATTTAATATATCATTCCCATTACTCGTGATACCAAAACTTCGCCCGAGATGTAGATCTGTGGATGTTACCATGAATCAATCATTGATTCACTACATCTTTGTCTATCTCATTAACCGGCAAGTTCCCTTTACTCGTTTCCGTATTATTATATCCCACACAGTGTAACTTCACCATGCATTGTCTGCAAAACATATTGGATACCTTTATAATACCGAGACGGCCCAGGGCGTATCTCTCTAATCACCGAGGAGTAATTTCCCATATCAGAACATTAGGATATACACACACCTTGAAGTCACCCAGTAACTGCCGTTTTACTACCCAGTTACGGCCATAGTGTTGACATCACCAAAATAACTCTTCCAGTATGCATAACCCTAATAATCTTATGGTTAAAGGACATGTTATATAATAACCATACTGTGATAAAGCTAAGGAAAAAGAAACAGTTTAATGGAATCTCTTAGCATACCAAAACTTGGGTTTACCCGGCCATATTATTATCCAATAATATGCCACTCATTGATGCTGACATAAACAATGTCCATGACTAGGAAAGCAGTGTCATCTAGCAACCAACAAATTAGTCCGTAAAAAATTTAGGGTATATTTTACGTGTTCATATTCTCTACACGTACGAGTGGGCTTTCCCCTGAACCACCTATCCAGAAACCACCGTAGTTATAGCATAAAGAATATGAATCATAACTAATGAATCAGATGTATAAATACATTGCCTTTTGGGCATACATCCAACACTGAGGTCTGAGGTTGGTGGTCCAAATTGAAGGTTGGTGATTTTTAAATATGCTCATAAGTGTTTGACATACTTGTCGTGGGAATAACTATTTACCACAAGGGGCCCAATACCACTCTACATGTCTATTGGACGAAGTCTTGAGCCACCAATCCAAGCCCATGCGCTTTGCCAAAGATGCCCGTCAAGCTAAAAGTGTATGTGAGAAATTTAAATAAGTGACCCAAGAACGAGGAAGCCCATGACACCGAAGAAAAAACAAGAAGAATTGTTCCACCGGAGACCATAGATATTCTTTCTTGAGAGTCCAATATGGACCCTATAGACCAATAGTGACCTTTGTGCCCCTCCTTTCTTACCTCCTAAATTGTAGATTTGGTCTTTTGTCAAGAACCCATAGCATATAAAGCCCCCTCCTATGGGCATGTAATACTCACTCTAATCTGGAATAAAACTCTGGGGGCAAAGACTCCAAAGAGACCCGAGAAGGGATAGAGAAGAAATATTCCAGACCCGAGAAGGGCCTGAGAAAATAGATTTCCTAATGAATTCGACAAGTTCTCACGGGCCTTTCCAAGGCTCGAAACTACCACGAGACAAGGACATCTCGATGAAGCACCTCTTTTTCTCTATTCACTCTTTAAGACACTTCTCACGTGACACTTCCAATATATGATTAAACTGTTATCCAAAAACACGACTGAGCCTATGAACAAATATTGCTTGTGTCAACTCCCTCGTGAGTATACAACGACCTTCTCCATACGACCATCGTATATGCTCTTTACTTATATTTTGGAATGATCCTTGAAGAAGAGATACCCCTATTCGATCGATATTTTATGACAACAACAATACTAGATCATCATTTTTTGATGCAACCACACAAACGATATGTTGCGATGAGTCTAGGTGTCCGCTGCGTGTGTTTCCTTCCTGTTGTATACAAGTGATGGTTCTTCTTGGTGATTTTCTATGAACTAATATAGATTAATCAAATACATATAATTTGTTATTGCATTGATGTTTTCGGAATGTTAAGGCGTTGCTCCTTTTACACAACAAAATGATGTTATTGAAAATGTTAAACAATAATTACACGGTGGAGTGGTTGATGGTCCGGATGACGGGTGAGGCGATCACGATCGGGCCGACTAGCTCCCCAGGACCAAAGCCTGCCACTTCCCTTTACAATGCTCGTGATGGAATTGTGTGCATGCACGCAGGGTCGGTCCCATGATTAATTGGGCCTAGGGCGAATCAAGATAAAAAAAATTGTACTAAACTTTATACTTCTATAGATTTTATCCTGATCATGTTACGTAGTCTAATTTTCTATTTGTTCGCATAGTTTAACCATATAATTGGCGCTATTACTAAATATTAGCTGGTGTTTTTTTGTTGGTAATGAACAATGGAGGATATTTAAATTTTATTTTGTAACAAAAGTTTGTTTTAGAACTATGTTTTACAATGCATATTTCATATAACTTATACAAATTTATGGTAAAGACATGCAAAGAGACACGATCAAACAAATATCTCAACATCGATTTCTAGTGTATTACAAATTATGCATACTTATAAAAACTTCTAGAGTATAAACTGAATCAATGAAACTATCATATTCGAAATTTTCCAGCAAGTCAAATTTCTCAAAATATGCATTCTCTGCACTTCTTATTGAAACAACATTGTTTATAGTAATCACCAATGAAAATAAAATGGTGTGGTTTCTAATAGGTCTGCATATGTAATCTTTTTTTATATGAACTTTTCAAAGTGCTTGTTATTATGTGGTGTACATGTCCGCATACAGTTTACATGACATAAAAATATGCTGCAAAAAACTGAACAAGAAAATTGAGTACACACGTTTATGTATAACCTAGACTTATAGTGGAAACAGAATAGCATGCTAACTAGACTTGTTAACGCTAGTCAAATTGGCTTGTTCTTACGTCCTAAGAGGCGTCTTTTGTGTATTTGGTTACACACATTAAGATACTCTCTCTCCGTTCCAAAATGTAAGGCACACATGATTTCTTCACTATCTTAAAATTCTCTTTTTGACGACTATTTTTCTTGTAGAATATTTTTTCATTATTCTAACCTCTTGGTTCATTCAAACTTTGTCCGTGTTTAATTTTCATTCCAGGATGTTGTAATTGTTTGTCGGTAAGTATATGCGGATCTAGTTCATAACCTTTACGATTCATTTAAAATTTCTTGTTCATGGCTATTTTTTGGATTTTTGTCCATTCCTATTTTTTGAATTGGTTCAATTAATTTTTAAGTATATTATTGTTCAAGTGATTTATTTACGGTTCATGACTCAAAATGTGTTCATGTTTCACTTTTTTTTTGTTCCCAGGTTTGATAATTTAGGTTAATTACTATGAATTTTTATTGTTTTCATTATATAAATTGTTTTCATAGATCATATTTGTGTTCACAATGCCAAACCTGAAATGTTCTTTGTTGTAATCTTATAGTTTACTCGGAATTTTGTCCATGTTTATATTTTTGGTCCCGTGGTTTTATTTCGCTCATGTTTTTTAATTCTAAAGTTTTAATTTTTTCGTTCGCTTCCGAATTTATTTTTTTATTTTTCCAGTATATTTTTGGTTAACAGGATACTACCAACCTTTGTAGTTAGCTCAACCCCTTTCTAAATGGATAAGTCCAATTCACTTAGAATTTGGTTCACAACCCACACAGAGTACCTGTCATGGAGAACAATCCTGTTGATGTGCTGAATGTTGGTCCTCTGAAAGGAGGCAGAGGCTTGAATCTCAGCAAGAATTTGCCTGTTTTGCCAATGTCCCTCAACCTTGAAGATGGAGGGCGTCGTCATCGCAGAAGCTAAGACAGATGCATCTGTTAAAAAGAGAGGGTCTTGTATTGCCAGTGTATCTGCAACCTTGAATGCCACAGGAGCAGCGCGAAAGCTTCAACTTGTAACGGAGAGGTGGCCGGAGGTGAGGAAGCTGAAATGTGGATCTGGTGGCAGTGTGTGTTGCCGTCGAGCGCCAGTACAATGCCCAGACCTGCAGAAGAAGGTTCCCCATTTTGCTGCATCTCCCAAGCCGCATCGCTGAAAATCCTGTTCCCTGTAAAAGTATGAGTGTATTGAGATTGAGTTGGATCAGTAAGAACTGATGATCGCTATTGTGGTCTCTGAATTTCTTTGTCTTCTTGTTGATCTGGTACACTCTTTGAATTTGCTTCAAGTTGATTTCCCTGCAAAATTGCTATCGCTGCTGCTTGTACCTGTTTCGGGTTACCTTTCTTTCCTGCAAAAAGACTTTCCACTGACACCACAAAAAAGTGTAAAGGTTGGGAAGATTAATTGCTGGGTGGCCAGAATTTAGTAAAAAGTTGAGAAATTCCGGTATGTAGTGAAACTGGGTAGCAAGCATATCAGTTTTAATGAACCAAGGAGACATAAACCAAGCAGCTTTTGAAAAAGGACATGTAAACAACATGTGCATATCATCCTCTGGCATACCACACCTGGCGCATAAATCATTTATGTGCTTGGAGAATTTGCTTGCACGTTTACCTGAAGGAATAGCTTGTATCACTTGAGCTCGAACCGGCTTTGGCCTTTGCCTTGCAGGCAGATTCAGATTGTTGAAGGCATGTTTGTAAGCGCTCTTAGGCGAGAAGCGGCCTGCAGGGGTTCGTTTCCAAATAAGAGTATCCACTTCCACTTCAACAGGAACAACAATCAGATGGCACATAATCAGGCGAAGCTCGCTCGTAAAATCCATAATAAGCCTCTGCTTCATAGATGTCTTTATAATTCTGTTTCCCAGGTTACACAGTGCCCTGTCAAGGACACTTTTGATGTATCCAGCGTGCTCCCTTTCACGCTGCACTCTGTAAAATGCATCTAAATGCATCTAAAGATAGAAACTCCTTTTTTTCACTTGTGCGAAATGATTCATAAAAAATATTAAATTATATTGTTTTTACATACCTCTCTAAGAGTCGTTTTTACATTATGACAGTGCAACCTCATGAAAATTATGAAGTGTTAGTGTCTCAAACTACGTTTGGTTTCCCCTCTACACGAAAAGACTGCGCTCTTTCCGGTTGGTCTAGAAACAATTTGGCAGTTTCACCTTTTCCGACCATTGTCACTGCTCAATTCAAGTCTGCACCAACGTGTTAAAATTTGGGTCCATTTGGGGCAGCCCAATAAACAATTTCTGAAAAATCTCAAATTAGCCCATGTGTGGCCCATGTGCATGGCAGAATTTTAGAGGTGCAATGTGGTGCTAAAGTTTAATCCCACATTGCTAATTGGAGGAGACAAACACCACCTTATAAGGTGGAGTGTTGTACCACTTGGTGTGCTAGTTGAGAACAGAAGGCTCTCTCGTGCGCACTCCTCCTCCTCCGCCGCCGTCCGTCCGTCTCGTCACGACACGGGTTGCGGGAATGAGCCGATGCCTATATTTTTGCTGTTCGGGAAAAACGAGTTTTTGCGTACGCGTATAGTTTTACCAGTTCGGGTAGCTCCCGGATCGTGGGCTGCTATCCACCTCGGACGTGTGCGACGTGGTTGGCCCACGTTGTACCCGTTAGGGTTTCCCGAGCCGCACTATATATTGCCTTGCACAGCGTGCGCCGTCACAGACCGAACCAATCTAGATTTTGCCAATCTTGTGCCTTGCGCCGCCACCGTGGTCTACTCCATCTCGTGCGCCGGCGTGCACCGGCGAACGGGACAGCAGGTCTCCGGAACCACTTGTCCTTGTGATCCTGTACGGGAGAGGGTGAATAAGTTTTTTGGGAAGCGCCCCGCGCGACTGCTTTCAAGTTCTTTATCACGGCTCGACTTCCTGGACGATCTCCGGGTCCGCGGGCGACTCGTCTCCAACGTCTTCTTCTTCGAGCTGCTACCGTCGCCGCTCAAGCTGCTGCCGTCGCTGCTCCAACGACTACTTCATCTACAATTGTTCGGTACGTTCGTCACGTTCCGATGGCTGTGTTCGTAGATGTCTTGCTGCTGCTCATGTTAATTAATACGTCTAGTATTTTCGAGATTAACATGTTAGTAGCTCTTGCGATCATGCTATATATTCTGAAATTAATCATAAAAATTATACCTAATAATTCAACAGTTTTTACATTATGACAGTGCAACCTCATGAAAATTATGAAGTGTTAGTGTCTCAAACTACGTTTGGTTTCCCCTCTACACGAAAAGACTGCGCTCTTTCCGGTTGGTCTAGAAACAATTTGGCAGTTTCACCTTTTCCGACCATTGTCACTGCACCAACGTGTAATCCTCACACTGAATCCTAATACAACATTGCTCAATGCTTTCTACGTTTCTACCTTTTTCTCTAGATTAAGCGTTGTGATATATTAATTCAGTGAAATACCCACTGCAAGTTTGTTCATAATACTAGCCGGTGGAGCCCCAACTACACCACAATTTGATGTTTTTCGCACCGCCCAAACCGAGGCATCACCAAAGCTTTCTCGGAGAGACTTTATTTCCACAACTAGTGGACAATGAACAGATCAGTCTCGTTCCTCCTTCAGCTTGGCCGCAACCCCAGCGCTGTCCATCTCCAAGACAACCTTCTGAACCTGAACCTCTTTAGCAAGCAACAGACCTCGGCAGAAGCTAGGAGATTTGCATCTTCAGCATTGGGCAGGAAAATGGCTAGCTCCTGCTATGAAGCTACATGGTGGTCTCTAAGAATTGCACCGCCCCCGGTGAAAAGCGCCGACCTTGCTCCACATGTGGTCGGGAGGGAGCCAGTGCTCGTTCAACATTGTTATGTTTGTGTCGAATATTGTGTACGAGTTGGGTTACGTTTGGACTTGGAGTTGTATTATGTGTGAATAGGATACGTGTAGTGTTCGAGTCGGATACTATTAGCCTAGGCCTTCCATATAATGAGGGGAGCATCACACGTGTAACCTATGACGCAATAGGCACGCAGAGGGAGCCGACGGCTTGTGTCGGTGCCTAGGGCCGTCATGGTTGCAGTATCAATAGGGAGGAGCGTCCATAGTCATGCCCCGCAGATGTAGGACAGTTCGCCGAACCGCGTTAACAAATCTTGGTGTCGTCATCGTGTTGCGATTGCTTAATTCTCGATAGATCAATTGTGCACCTATGCTACGACGGTAACAAAGTAGCATAAATTCCACGTGTCTACCTCACATTCCAAGGAGAGACGGCCGAGCCTCCGATCGACGGGCAGTGCTAATCTATCCATCCGCATGTCTCTGTCTGTATTGTACAGCCGTGCTGTTCGTTCGAGCGCAGCCGTTATCGTGGCCTTCAACGTTCCTTACACTCTCGTCTTCAGCCGTACGTTAGTTGCCGGTAGCATTCATCGTACTCCTTGTTAGCGGCGGAGCACGACAAAATTTCCAACGGGACCAAATTTAAACTCAGTGCTCTTCAGAAGGAAGCAACTATAATATCCGAATAATCATACGCACCGAACGTTCGGCATGTTCAAAATGAGAATATGAGTATACTATAGTAATAGATGCTTGAAAGAAACAAATGAAAATGGGAACTGTTCAAAATGAGTTGTATGAATGACAGAATGACCAAAAGGGCGTGGATGGAATGGAACATGGAAGCTGTTCCAAGAGGCAACCGATAAAGGAGAAGGCAGAAAGGGGAGAGGAAGATGAAAAAGGCTGGCTATTCATAGTGTGTATCTTGGCAAATTACTGCTATAATTGCTGTCGTGCTGCCCTTTTTATGCTGCTGTCGAGGCAGGCAGGCCCAAGGAAGCGACGCATCTAACTTTTCCTTCCACATAAATGTCTAAAATAACATTCGTGTCGACCAGGCTAGCTTGCCCAGTGATCAATTTGATCTCCATTTATTGGCTGATTCAAAAGAAAATCAAGGCCACAGAAATGTAACACTACTGTTTCAGGTCAGGGCATGCACTAGTAGTACTGATTTAGACCTCATAAGCGAGAAAATTCCAGCGGATGTGGAAGCAATCAAGCAGAGGCAGCATGTGAACTGTACTGTGTGTGCGCGCATGCTGTCGAGTTTCCCTGGACAGTGCAAGTTCTTTGATTTGGAATCTGTAGGCACGTTCAGATGATACAAAGCTGAGCAGCTGGCAAAGGGCAACAAGCTGACAAACAAAACAGTCATTTGCACACGGTGGCAGGACAAACCGTGGATTAAGAACACGGATCTATAAGAAGTTCATAGCCAGCGGTGGCTTATGCAGACAAGGAGAGATATAGAGAAGCAACAGATATATAATATGAGCTTGCATGGGATTACAATTGGGAGGGAACAGACAAGACACCAGTGAGGAGAGTAGACTAGAGATGATCACTTGAGGTATTAAGCGCTTCAACACAGAATTAGCTAACAATCATATGGGCCCTAGACTACACATGATGCACCCGCAGCTGCAGCTTGACGATGCCTGAGATGGTCCTCCTGGAACTGCGGCGGCCTAGCCGCTGCTTGAGGATGATGACGACTCGTCAGACTCACAGTCCCATGCAACCTCGTAGACCAGCACCCTGCGGTGGAAGCTACGGTGGCAGCCGCAGGCTGAGCACTTGAGCGCGGCAAAGGTGCCCTCCTCGCCATCGGCGATGAACTCCCGGCACCCGTCCACGGCGTAGCCCCCAGTGCTGGCGGCATGGTTGTGGCGGCAGTCGGCGTACCGCACGCTGCAGCAGCTGAACCGCACGATCGGCTCGCATCTCCTCAGGACCACTAGCCTCTTCATCCTGAGGTGACTTCTCTCTTCTGCCTTTTTTCTCCCAGCTAGCTTGCTTTCAGCACAAACCAACCCCTCTGTACCGCGTTCCATATTTATAGCCATCTTCCTCTCCCTCCTTCACTTCACCCAATGGCTAATGATATACTGTTTCCGATGGACAAAGTGCATCCTAAGCTGCATAAACTTGACATGATCGCTCACTCATGCATGTGGAGACCTAATTGGGCTGGCAGAATTGATGGTCCAGCAAATTCCACCTCACATTAGCAGAGCAGAGGTGAACAATTCTTGGGCCATTAAGCAAACCTTAGATTGGAGCCCTACCTCGATCTCTGGTGTGTGTGTGCGTGTGTTCTTTCTTTTTTCTCCTTTTCTTCCTTTCATATAATTGGCGTGACCAGTTAAGGATACTTGAATCTGAAGAATCCCAAAGGAGTAGGCCCCTCTGATAGAAAGGATATCATCAGCACTGCATGCCAGCCTAGATATCTGTGAAGGCAGGGTGCTGTTTTGCCTTGCTCATTCTCTGGCCACCAGGCACCTGTTGCTCTACCCACTTCCTGTGCACTAGATTTCCGTTACTGTTTCAGCATGTGACATTATATGTAGACATGAATTTCTATATAGATGTAGACTCCTAAACAATAATTTCACCGAGCATGATAGTGAAAAAGCTAGAGACCAATCATATATAGGAAAAGGAGGGGTCACAATCATGCAATCGGTGCAAAAGTGAAAACATATCATTTAATCAAGCACGCAACTATGTATTTGCGCCTGAGGTTTAGTGACACGGCATGGAAGAATAACAGTATAGGATGACATGAAACCAAGAAGGCTTAGACGATGACACAATATACATCGTTGAATACCAAACATACCAGAAGCATTCGGACATAGCAGGGCAGCACAATAATACTATTACATGTAGGCTGTGGACGGTCCCTGTTTACGCGGGGTCCAAGGTCATCACACCTTGACCTTTCTTAGGTGCTGCATCTACTTCAAAGGCAGGATTTCCAACATCTGTCAGAAAAATAATACAAACCCTCAGTACAACGATATCCAATAGAATTGCAAGTACAGAAAGGCTAGCATGCATATTTTAAGATGTAAAATGTCAAATGAAAAACATATTAAGTAATCTCAACTGGACAAACAAAAGGGTAGCAAAGATTCATCCAGTATAGTCAGCAACTCACACTGGCAAAAACTTTGCTCTCCATCCCAAAGTTCAGGTCTTGAGACAGGAGAAAATATAGCACCAAAGAAATAATAATATCATGGAGAGCAAAAAATGTCAAAGTTTCAGTATTAGGTAGAGTTAGAAATATTTCCAATTGTGAACCCGCAGGGACATTCCGAGCTAAAAACTTCAAGATCATCAAATAAGCAAAGATAATCATGCAAGGAAAGACCCAAGTCTACTGCCCGACTCCCTTTTTGTGTTTGCATGCCACGGATTAGGTTTAGATTGTTCATAAAGCAATCACATCACCTATCTTTAGAGCAAGTGAAAATGAGTGAAGAAGAGATCACATGCAACTACGACAAGAAACATGTGCATTGTAGTCCAATCAACAAGCTTCACCAATTGAAATTCAGATGGCAAGTGCAACCTCATGTTAGAAATACCATGGTCCTGGATTTTTCTGTTGGACTGCCAGCACAGATCAGATGAGATTAGACAAAGAAGCTTTTGCCTTTGCTTGTTAACCACCCAACCGTCGAAGAACATCAGTGTTACGCTATCATTTCCCTTGTTACATGATGCGTCCAAGAATCCACGATAACGTTGCTCCTATATAGTTTTGTCTTTGCTTCAATAGATATGCTTGGTTAATAAAATTTTAGTCTACATACCTTGTCTCATCATAATATATATCATACCACCTTAAAAAGAAATTATACGCGTCTTCAAGACAGCTTTTGCGGCTCAGTCACTAAAGGATATCTTATGGTAGAAACTAGAAAGAAAAATGGGCAAGGGGATGGAAACCATTCAATCAGAGCTATCCGCCATCTCGAAATATCAAATGATACACATAAAGCAGCATCAAATTATCTATCATCTATAGCAGTGTGCTCATAGATCACTGCTCAACTACCTCAGGCTTTCTTTTCTTTCATATCAACCTTTGACCAAGTGAAGTGAGGATGCCGTGTGTCAATGGTCAAGTATATAGTCTTTTGTGTAATAAAGCAGCAGATAAGTTCGTGATAAATAAAACAGGGACATGCACTTGAAAGCAGAATTGTTCAATCATTTCAATGTTTAGCTTATTAAATTACCTTGATAGGTCAGTCAAACAGCAAACCTACATATTCCATAGCCAATTAGTTCAAAGCATATAGGAAATAAAAACCAGTTTCAGGTAAACCAAGTTGGTCTACATGTAATAACCATATGAAGTAAAACACTGAACATTACAGAATGCAGCAACATGGACACTAAATTATTTACCTTAAAAACACAGTGACAGAAAAACAAAGGTTAACAATCAAACTAAGATAACTCTGGCATCATGGTTCATGAATCCTTGCCATCTGACTAACAAGAGTGCACCAACATTTGTCTGTGTATGCAAAGTACGAAAACATCCATGATATCGCTGATTGACTATATGACCAACTTTAAGATTCAATGTAACTGGAGCTCGGGAGCCAAAGTGACTTTTCGATGTAACTGGAATGGAGATTCTGGCTCCCGAGCTCTAGTGATCCCTTCTGTTCTCAATGATGTATACTACAAGCGTGCAAAATCACAATTCAAAATTATTTGCATTATGGGCTACACAAAAATTAAAAATGTACGATCTGAGTATAGTGAATAATGCATAGTTACAAATATTCATTTTTTGTCATTTTTGTATAGCCCAAAATACAAAGAATTTCACATTGTAAATTTGCAGCTTCTAGTATACATCATTGAGAACATGCACCTTTTTTCAGTTTTTTATTGAATCTTTTAGATTTTTTAAAATAGAGAATCACTGGAGCTCGATGTAACTGTTATAAGAATATATTTTCAGAAAGATGCAATGCAACTGTGCTTGCACAAATTTGAAAAGAAAACAAACTCTTTATTGGCAAGACAAAAAATTCAATATAATGTGATCACTTGAAGCTCTGCTAGATAGTTGATTGACAAGTTTTGTGCATGTGTGTGTTGGCTACGTAGGGGTAGAGTCATACACGACCTCATCAATATGGACAAAAGTGAAGCAACCGACGATGAATACACATGCTGCAATTCATTAGTGAACACCAGTAACATAGAGAAAATTAAAGTTCTAAGCCATGCACTGATATGATTCTTACATGTTATAGGAAAATGATGGTAACATGATATAGAATTTAGCCTCTACAAGGGCGGACTGGCACACATAATATGAAAATGACCATCTGTATAAACTTAGCCCAACCCACTTGACTACTTTTGCTTCGAATTTCGTTAAGTTTTATATAATACTTCTCTAACCAGGGACTAGCCCCTGGAAACAGCGGGCCGGCACGCTGGAAACAGTCGTTTCGGCCATTGCCATGGTGCCTGGCTGAGGGCTATTGAAGCAGCGTGCGGGTCTGGCCCGACCCCTTATAAAGGAAACCAAACAGTCAGAAACTGCATCTGGCGGGCCTTATCATGCAGGCAACCAAACACGTCCTAATACTCATGTATGACCTCTTGGAGGTTGGAGCTCTGTTGGATAGTTGATTGCCAGGTTTTATGTATGCGTGTGTTGGCTACATATGGGTAGATTCACACACGAATTCATCAATACAGACAAATGTGAAGCAACCAACGATCAAAACATACATGCTATGCTTAATTAGCAAACATCGAGCAACATAAGAGAAAGTTGTAGGTCTAAGCTTGACATTGGTATGATTACTATATGTTGTAGGAAAATAGCGGTACTGCAGTAACATAAATATGACTTGAGATCAAAAAAGGCAGACCGGCAGTCGGCAGACATAATAGAAAACCTACACCAACCCACTAACTAGCTTTGCATCGAAATTCATTAGGCTTTACGTAATACTACACCAACAAGGGAATAGCCCCTGGTGCCATTTTGTAAGAGGAAGAAAAACCTGAGCACCCACCATGAGGAGTCTGTTCGGTTTATGCAATACAAACAGTGTTAGCTTGGGTGGCTCAGACGAATCGTTTGCAGCAAGATACTTATGCATGGCTGGTAAGTCCGTACCCAAAGGAGATAATTGTGATGGATTATCTTCTGTTTATAACATGAAGAAGCAAGTATTGCCTATACTAATTCGCTAGATTGCAAAATATATGTGACAGAAAATGTACGTTCAATTGATTAGATGTGAATCTCAGTACCCAAATAGATGAAATCTGCTACAAATAGCTAGTGATAAATACTTGTCTCCAGTCCCTTCAGGGACATCCAATAAATACTTGTCTCCACAAAACTAGTCTAGAATGCCACAACAAATAGAAAGCCTGTAGAGAATTGCTTGATTGCTTCATTCAAAGATATATAAATCACTGCACTACGTGAGTATAATATACAACCTAGCATCCACCTAGGAGTGCAACTTCTTATCCACACTAGAGTATGCTAGCATCGAATACTACTGCTCTTAGTGGTTCAGACATTTCAACAGGACGACATGAATCTTCAGGCACCATATATTTACACACATCGGACTGAAATCTGCTACAACTGAATAGCAGAACGAAAGTAAGATAGGAAAAGTGGACATTATCTATCCTGAATCAAATCGCCAACGATTTTTAAGGAATCAACTGTATGCGCGAATCAACATAGAACGGAGAAAACCTATGACGATTTCTTCTCTGACGATATCTGTACGGGTGCAACCGCCAGAAATTAGAACCATACCGCTTGGAACGAAGTGAAAAGGGGCAGGAAGAAGCGCCGGCCGCTGGCTCGTATTACCTAGCGCCGCCGGCGTCGCCATTACCGGAGATGGGGATTCGAGGATAGGATTTTCCATTTTTTTGGGAAGACGAATATAATTTTTCAGCGGAAGGGTTTGAATTGGTGCGTGTGGGCTAAACGGCACGGTTGTGGGCTTTCTAGCGATTTCGGCTGGCTGGAATCTAAGGCCAGAAATGCGCAAGAACTTTAGAAATAAGCCCATAGCTTTATGATTGGATGGATCCTGGGCCACACTAATTTGCATGGCCTATTTTTTGTTTTCACCTTTCACGTCTCAGGGACCCACATTCGTTCTCGTTGTGATAAGTGTCGCTTTCTGTTTGTTTGGTCCTCGCATGTCTGACAAGTGTCGCTACCAGATTGAAAGTGGGAAGGATGAGAGAGAAAGGGAAATCACTAGAAAAGGGTTCCTTTTGCGAAGGGAACCCAACAAACCGTGGCGTGATGACAAGTGTCAGCTTCTCGCTTCACGCGGTAACCCGTGGGTGCTTAAATATGTGGAAAGTGGCAGCATGAGAGAGTTTTGGTGGGATTTCTCCTTCTCCGTGCAGATTGTTGTACGTGCATTTGTTTTTAGATTCGTTTTTAAAAAATGAAATATCTTAAAACCGTTTATCCAAATAACGAACCGTTTTCACTTTTGAGCTCCTCGCGTCGAGATCTTTAAAACTAGATCCCATGTTGATAGGTTTCGACGAACTTTTTTTTTTACTTCCGGTTATGTATAGTTGTACAACCTGTTATGTGTAGTTGTACTCCAACTTCTCTGTAGTTTGTACTTCCTGTTTTTCTATATTTTTGTATGATGAGAGAGAAGGGATAGTGAGGTGGGAGGACAGGTTTTTCCCTTTTATTTTTCTAAACCGAATTTTTGAAATGAAATATCTTGAGAACCGTTTATCCAAATTACGAACCGTTTTCATTTTTGATCTCCTCGCGTCGAGATCTTCAAAACTAGATCCCATATTGATAGGTTTCGACGAACTTTTTTTCTGTACTTCCGGTTATGTATTGTTGTACAACCTGTTATGTGTAGTTGTACAACATGTGTCTATACAAACTGTGTCTGCTAGTTGTACAACATGTGTTATGTAGTTGTACAACCCGTGTCTCTGTTGTTGTACAACCTACACTATCATGTTTTGTACTTCCAATTATATGTACTTTGTACAACTTTTTTTTATAGTTTTTTCCTGGATATGTGCAGTTTGTACATCGGCGGTGTATTATGTACTATTAATTATGGCATGTACATGCAGTAGCAGCGTGCGTGTACATCCAGTAACAACATAGCTGGCTCTACGTGTTACGTATTCTCTATTCCGTATAGTTTGTACATCTCGGTTTTTTTGGATTTTCTACTATGTGCAGCATGTACATGGCTCCCGCGCTTCCGTCCAGGATGTACATACGTTTTGTTCTCAGTTTTTTTGTGTTTTCGTTTGTACATCGTTCTTAGTTTTGGATTCACTAGTTTAGTTTATGCTTCCATGCGTGCGCTAGCAGGTCCTGTACAACCCAATCGGAACGATCGGGCTTCGTCTCGCGCAGGTACCAGGGAGGCCAGCTCCTGTACAACTGGGGCTTTGCTTGCGTTGTACGCTGGGGCATCGGTTCGCTACGCGCAGGCGCGGGGCTGGTACTACGCACAACTCGGTGTCGTATCGAATTTGATTTTGTCCATATTGACCGGTTCCAAGTGATTCAGCAACCCACCACGTGGCGTGCTGACAACGCTCTATTTTCCCTTTGCGAAGGGAAACCTTCTGCTAGTTGCACCCGAGAGAAAGGGATACGGGAGGTGGGAAGTTAGTTTTTCTCTTTTATTTTTTTAAACCGAATTTTCAAAACGAAATATCTCGTGAATGGTTTATCCAAATTACGAACCGTTTTCAGTTTTGAACTCATCGCGTCGAGATCTTCAAAACTAGATTCAATGTTTATACGTTTTGACGATTTTTTTTGTATCCCGGTTATGTATAGTTTGTACATCGTATTTTGTACAGTCCCACTTCTCTGTACTTTGCACTTCCTGTTCTCTATACTTTTGTATGGTGAGAGAGAAGGGATAGTGAGGTGGGAGGGCAGCTTTTTCCCTTTTATGTTCTAAATCGAAATTTCAAAATGAAATATCTCGAGAACCGTTTATCCAAATTATGAACCGTTTTCATTTTTGAGCTATTCGTGTCGAGATCTTCAAAACTAGATCCCATGTTGATAGGTTTCGACGAACTTTTTTTTTACACCCGGTTATGTATGGTTGTACAACCTGTGTCTGTGTAGTTGTACAAACTGTGTCTGTACAAACTATGTCTGCGTAGTTGTACAACATGTACATGTATAGTTGTACAAACTGTGTCTGTATAACCTGTGTCTGTTTAGTTGTACAACATGTGTCTATATAGTTGTACAACCTGTATCTGTACAATCTGTGTCTGTCTAGTTGTACAACATGTGTCTATATAGTTGTACAACCTGTGTCTGTGTAGTTGTACAACCTGTTAGTTGTACAACCTGTGTCTCTTTAGTTGTACAACTTGTATCTGTGTAGTTGTACAAACTGTGTCTGTATAGTTGTACATCTTAGATTTTTAGATTCACGTGTAGCAGATTCTATACATCCGTGTGTGTAGAATAGCTCCTGAGTACATCGGAACGGTCGGACGCGGGAATTCGCCTCGCGTGACTCGTGCGCTGGGCCTCCGCTCGCCGAACGATCGGTATCTAGCTGGTTTGTGCTGCCGAACGATCGGTAGGCAGCTAGCTTTTGCTTCCTGTACATCTCATGGATATGTGCCGTATTCAAATTTGATCCGTCCGCTTTGACAGGACCGACGAGGTCCAGCAGTCCATCACGTGGAGCTATTTTTTACCTTTGTAAAGGGAACCTTTGTTAGTGGCACCCGTCTCCATCCCTTAAAAACAAAAAAACCTTTCACGTCTCTTTCCTTGGAAGGGCATTTTTCTTCTTGCATCTCATAAACTGCTCAACACTTTCGTCCTAACACTTCTTCATGATATTTTCCCTGCATACACTTCATGATTTTTTTGCGAGTAACTTCATGATATTTAACTGTCACCTTCATGGCTATTCGATAAAACATGCTCTACTGTTTCACCAAGATAACATGACACTGTAATCTCGGGCAAGTGTGCTAAAAAGTGCTCGCTGCATGATAGTTGAAAAGCAAAAAATTCAGAAACAAACTGGTGGAGTATTGTGTGCCACTACTCTGAGTCCTAAATACACACCCATCTGACTAATTGCTAACAAAAACTTATGCATTTTATGACCTTTAAGGGGAGGTGAAATGCAGAGCAGCCAACGATGACATGACAACTGGAATATGTATGAGCATGGCTCTTGCAGTGCAGTGAAGTTGGGGTCCCTAGTTTTTTTTATATATTAGACTACTCATAGTGGGGAGTATCATACACTAGTATCATGCATATGATACTAGTCTATGTTACTAACTCTATAGTGGGTAGTAACATATATGTGGTATCATATAATCATGTATTTATTAGCCTATAGACTCATCTTGCCTCTAAATCCGCTATGTTACGGTATCTACCTATGATATCACCATCATCTCTCTCTTCTTTAATTACATGCCATATTATCATTTGTACTTATGTGGCACTTATGTTACTACCTATGTTACTCCCACTATGGATAGTCTTAGACACTGGAAGCAATCGTTTTTGATTCGGACATAATTGATGTAAGCCACTTACATGACAGTCTGAATTTTCTAATTGTTACCGATCTAATCAAATTAATTCTTTAGAGAACCGTTGCCCTTGAGCTTTCACATCTCAGTACATGTGGGCGACAGAGCCCTTCACCGTTGGCAATGAACCTTTTAACATGTGTTCATAGTATCGGGTTGTGGTAGTCCAATGAGAAAAAAGGCTAGTTTGTCGTATGGTGTGTGACATTTGGGGCCAGGTTGTTGGAAATACTATCAAACGACCCACAACGAGAGATTTGGATTCAAAAGTCAGACTTATCTACACACTTGTGGCTAAGGAAACAGTTCCTTCGTTTGTGGTTATGTAAGTCAAAACCATGCCAAATGTTGTGGCTTGTGATAGTTGCTCAAAGTATGTATGTGTGCATGTAAGTGGTTTAAACATTGGAATTAGACCGACTAATTATCATGTTTTGTGCTCCAGTTTCGGTAGCTCGTGGGCACTCCTCATTCAAAGTATCACGTTTTGTTTGGGCGATACATTTATGCAAGATGATATACTGCCGACCATGCATGAACAGAAGTAACTAGCATGCATGCCCGGCCGGAATCAATTGCAATCATGCATGATGCTGCATTAAGGAAAAATAATAACTAGGTACAGTGTAGGCCGCGTCATGACAAGAAGAAAAAACATCAACTGGAGCTGCAATCTAATAAGTGTACGTTCGAGGGTTTATTTATGTTCATGGGTACCCATTCGTAAACTAGCTCTCGAAGCCGACCTTCGCTACAGCTCTAGCACGACGCCTGATCAACTTAAATCCGGACATGCATTATTTCCGCGTGAAAAGATGCAAGAACCCATTATGTTTTTCATGTCATGCTATCAATTGTTTTTGCGAAAAGGATCCTGGCATTAAAAGAATCACCGAACAGTACAAAACATTTTAACAAAAACGAAAATTAAAACGAGATCATTGAGATGCCCTTCGTCTACAACCTCGAGACCGTGTCTACGGCGCACCGCCGCTGCCGCTCTTCGCTGAGCCAGCCTGACATTGTTGGTTGCGGACGGGAAGTCGCCGAACGGGTTAACAATACCACATCCGTCCCGGAGCCAAAGAAGAAGGATGAACCGCCGATGAAACCCCATAAAGATCCGGAGAACGCCACCGCTAGAAGAAGTCCTTGAAAAACACATCACTCCCACAAACTTCTCGCCGTCGCCGCCGAGATGGGGCTGAAGCCGGGAAGACTTTATTGGACAAGGCGCTGCCACCACCACTTGAGCGCCGCCCCATCAAACCTGAAACCTAAAACCAGGAAAACGGAGCCCTCCAGACGACGGGGGCCGAGATCCACCCCGTCTCCATGTCCCGAATGCCACGGAAGCGAGGCAGATCAGCGGCGGCGCCGACAGGAGGCGGGTAACCCTAATCGCCTGAGCGTGTTCTCTCAAGACGAAGGGGTACGCTGGGGCATGTAATGCTATCAATTAATTCTCATAATCTCACGAAATATGTACACATATGCATGTCACATTGTTCTTCACTGTACTAGTCCCATGCACTTAGGGTGTGTTTGGTAGCCCGTCACCTCAGATAATCTCTTCTCACCCAACTTCTGGTTGTTTGGTAGCCTGGTTTTGCTCTCTGGGCCATGCCCACCTCGCACGAAAAAAGCCTCTCAGCCATGCCCATTTGAGAAGTGGAAATCGAGCTTCACAGCCCGGCCAGGCCGAGCTCGTCTGGAAAAATCCCACGCGCGTGGGCCCCACACGCGAGTCGGGTCGCCAACCACTCCCGAAAATCCCGTTCATTTCCCCTCCCCCTCTCCTTCGTTCCCATCTCCCTGGCGCCCCGACGCCGCCGCCTAGCTCGCCCCGGCGCCCAGCTCCGCGGCCAGGAGTCCAGCGCCGCCCCGAGCCACGGAGGACCTCCACAGAAGCCTCCTCGCGCCGCCACGGAGCAGCTCGTGCCGGAGACGAGCAGCACCGCCCGTCTTCCTCGTCTCCATGAGGACACCGGCCGGCCAACACCGCGCGTGCAGTCCCAGATGGAGGAGCACGGCCTGCGCCTCCGCCCAGCGCCGCCGCGGACGGCCACGAGCGCCGCCTTCTCGCGCCCCCGCAGATGGCCACGAGCCAGCGCAGAGGAGCGCCGCCACGGAGTCGCGCCACTGCCGCCTCCTCGCGCCGCGGCGGAGTCGAGCCAACGCAGAGGATTGCCGCCACGGAGTCGCGCCGGCCCGGAGTCGCGCTACTGCCTCCTCCACGCGCCGCTACTGCCTCCTCCACGCGCCGCCACCGCCGCCTCCACGCGCCGGAGATGAGCACCGGAGACGAGCAATGGAGCGCAGGACTTGATTGCTTTCTTTTATTTCTGTTCAGGGTCATGTTTGTAAGAGTTTGGATCTATTTGTAATTTCAATTTTTAGAACCTATCCCCCAGCGTGGCCCAGTTCATACAGGCTACCAAACAGCCTCTCATCCCAGCCCGGCCCATGTTATACAAGCTACCAAACAGAGGCAAATTTCTCAGCCCAACCCGGCCCAAGTCAGCTTGTATGAGGTGAGATAGCATGGCCCAGTACATACACCCTACCAAACACACCCTTAGGCTACGCACAATTATGCTGGTCGATTCGATATGCGACGCCGTGCGGCGCATGCAACGTGCGTTCGGCGTCGTGCTTGGATATGATCGACGCTCCATTAATTAATCGAGAGATCGATCGATCTCTCGATAATGAAGCACGTTTGCATTGCACGGTTTGTGGCGCCAGAACATTTGGCACATTTTCAGAGTACAACACACAGCTATTTTTCGCTGCTATACACACGACTGCGTATTATTATCGTTTATTCATTGCTATGTTATCCCTTCGCGTGCACCGTCCGGACAAGGGCATGTGCAGAGATTTACCCATTAGTGATGGGTAGTAATGGGAAGCATGTGGGAATTAGACCTGCAAAAAAAAACTAATCGGTAGTTAAAACTCAAAGATTCATCACATTGCCTGCCCTAACTCGCCCAAAATTCAATTTCACTTAGCTCGCTCGGGCCCAGACGTACATCAGGAGTAAGTTAGCTCTTTATCTATGTCGGGGTCGGCGTACGTGTAATTTCTTTTTGCGAAAATTTTACGCAAGTGTGTAGACGTAGGGTTCAAATTAATTTGACGTGATTTGCTTTCTATTGTAAGTTGATTAGTATCTTATCTTCGAGATGCATGCATGATCCATCTCGACAGCCGAAGGATGTACTCGTGCTTGCAAGTACGTTGTAGCGACAGGGAGAGATGTCGGAAAGGCTAGGTTTATTCGCTGCTTAATTGCGAAGTCGATCGAGTTAATGCAATGCAATTCATGCCCTACTTGATCGATCGATCCCGACCCTGACCTCACAGCGCCGCTGTTGTGGCCACTCTACTCGAGCTTGGTCCTGCAACAACGCACTTGCCCTTGTAGCCTTCCAGTAGCAGCTCTGTTGTGAATACCCATGTGTCCTACAAGCTAAGCAAGTGTAGGATGAAGTTCTAGGCTGAATTAGTTGCATGATTTGCTCTAATATGACAGTGCCACGAACTAAGTACATACTCTAGTAGCTCACTTGTCATCAGTACAAATGTGAATGTATAGCTCTTAGGCTAGAGGTTACTACTCTGGCAGCTCACTTGTCATCAGTCATATATTCTCAACATTCTCTTGCAGTGCAAAATATGGTCTCATGTCAGCAGCTGACTTGCTTGTTCATGTTTGGACCATTGATGCTTAGTAAATGTGGTGATCCATCTCTGGATTCCATGGATCGATGGGCATAAATTCTCCTGCAGCTGCAGATACCTGAAGAAAAACGCGAGGCTGGCCAGAATTAGCAAACTACTCCTGCAGCATTTCATCAAATTTTGATGCAATTAATTCCTCCAGCGCTAGTATCTATTAGAACTGCACTACGAATTTTGTTTGCCAATCTAATCTAGCTACATTCATGCTGTTCATCTCAAGGAGGCCCCGAGACACATGTCACAGGTCCATCCTCGTGTGCTCTCTCCTCCATCTTTACAGCTGGGTGGAGAGTAAAGAGAGGTGAGAGCAAAGAGCCTAGTAGGAGAGGAGAGAGGCAGCATGCATGAAGATGAAGATGATGAAATCGATCTAGCCATAGCCACCAATAAGTCCGCTCACATGTGCAGTGGTGGAGGGCATGCATTTACGTCCTTGTTTTCCTTTTCGCTCAGCATTCAATTCACACACTCTTGAGTTCTCTTCTGCCACTTTTTGTTTATCATCTCCCTGCCTAGGCCGGTAGGCCATGCACCCTCTCAAGATATCTCATATCTCCATGAACCTAAAGCTCATCGATCGATCCTACCATGACGGATCATGACTTCATGAGTTCATTTTTTCACCCTAAAAAAAAGAGTCACAATTTCTTCAGTAAATTACTGTCATCGTTCAACCATCCATGCATGTGTTCCTTCTCCATGCAAACTAAACTAAGTACACTGAAATTCTTGACTGTGTAACTCAAAGTCTCTTCATCTCACTTGTATAATGGAGGCAGGGGCGGATCCAGTGGGGTGCCATGGGTGCCATGACACCCCCTCCAAAATACAAGTCTTCAATCACTTGCTAGTAGTTTGACTAATTCTATGTTTATTCTTGGCTAAATGTGAAGTAATAGTAAGCTTGACACCCCCACTGATTTGGTACTAGATCGGCCACTGAATGGAGGAGCATTAGTTAACTACTCTGGCATTCACATGCCCTGCTACCAAGCTCACAAGATAAAGAACTCTTTAACCTTTGGCTGTGAGGTCATGGCTTGCATATGAGATCGATAGAGGGACCAGTGTTTTTAATTAATCTGTAGGAAGAAACGTATTTTTATTAGGGCGGCGAGGTGCATGCAGAGGCGGGAATTAAGGGCAGTGCGCATGGCAGCCAGGAGGAGGAGGAAGGAAAAGGTCAATGCAGCGACTTGCTCCAGGACGTACGTGGCATTTAACGTCACTCCCTGTACTGTACGTGTGTTTCCAAGGCTGATCTACTAGCTGCTCCTGGCCCCTGTTTCCTTGCTCTTTTAACTTTTCTTTGTCGTATCAAGGGGGCGTTTATTTTGCTCGGGAGCAAGCGCTCCTGGTTTTAAAAAGCGTTTCAAATATTTATTTGTCTTTTAAAAAACATACGTACAAATAATGCATTGCCCTTGTATACTAGCAATGCATCCAAAGGGCACCAATGTCTCACAGATCAGGAGCACAAAGTATTCAGCTGTCCACTTTGGCCCTATCCGTCTTGCGTGGGGTTACGTAGTTAATTAAGTCTTCTTTTACAAAGGCAGACATAAGCATCAAGTTATTTGACGTCATTGTTGTCTCTAGGGAATTGCTTTCAGCTATTGTACAACTCTTACTGTAACAGAGCTTCTCGCCGGATAGCCTTTCACTTTTCCCTTCCCTTATCTCTACCTTGATCACTCTTCGGGGTTTTGGGTAACCTGACAAGTCATAGGAGCGGGGCATTGACAAGAGATATCCACATGCATCATATCGTACTCTTTGCACTAATATCCCAATGGTTAGTTTGCACATAGCTGTGAGGTTAGGCCTCAGCCCTTAACCTGAGTGGACTACTCACACATCACGATCATATCAACAATAAAAAAACATCGTAGAAAACAAAATATGAATGATTGATAATAGTTCTTACAATATTGCCAATCGCGATGAAATCTAAATTACAAATAGTATATGGCTATGGATGATGACTATGGTGGTGGAGATGGCTATGGAGTGGAGATGGAGGCAACACTTCATGGAGGTGGTGATGAATGACGGCTCTCTTCTGAGGTGGTCTTGTCTCCTATACCAGTCTGGTAGGGTTTCGAGGCGGTTCCGATGCAAAATCATATCTAGGCTCTTCACGAAAGTTGCTCGGTTTGGTGATGCCGATCCGATCGACACCGGTAAGGTCGGGTCCGACCGTACTGTGACTCGTTAAATCTGGTTTTGCCAGATCTTCTGGATTTTTGGCAACTCCCCATCCGGATTATATCTTCATAAATGTGTGATTTCCACCAGAATAGCTTCCTTAACTGCAAGAAAATAAATCACAAGGAGATTTCCAAAGTAATTTGCACATTAGTGGTTAGTAGCAGGTACAGAGGGATATACTGCCATTTTCATGACAAATGTACGATTTAAACATAGATAAAGATGCACATATTTTGGACGCATCATTTACATGACACGACAATATTGCAGTTGTTATCATGTCATTTCAAATGAACATGAGGTCACATTTTGACATCATGGCGAATAGGCAGTTCATGTCATGTCTTGTGAAAACGTAGGATTTGGACAAAAACAAGGCGGTTCAATTGTCATGTCTCTTCTAGTTCCGCAGACAGTTTCATTGTGCTCTCGATCTACCAGCTCCGTTTAATTGTTCCACCGAGAATAACACAGTGTGCTGCGCAATAAAATGACCTCATATTAATTTCGGTTAACCACAGTTCTCATTCTCACCACATTTATCTCCACAACAATGCACGATGATTGGTGGCAGCAGGGCTCCGTCCCAAGCGACAACGCCAACGAAGAAGACCAGGAGGGCCACATCCCATGGTATGAAGGGGGTCCGTGGACTTAGACCCGCGAGTGACCACGAGGAGGAGGCGGCGGTCCCCTACGACGACGACGATGACGACGACAGCGGAGACAACCACGGCCAGGACGATGACGACGGCGACGAACCGCCCTGAAGAGGCAGAAGAAATTGGAGTAGTAACATTAGTACTACTAGTAATATTAGTAGTAGTATCAGTAGATTATTAGATGTTTATTTGCAAATATATCATGATGAAGAAAAGCTTTTGCAAATATATGTGCAGGTACCCATTTCTAATCGTCAATTTGATTAGGTGTATTAAATGTTGATAATGATTTAATAAACGAATTATCTCTAAACATCGTAATTTTGAATGAAATGGTTGGATTTGGGATGTTCAATTAAGTTGAAAAAGGTCAATGTTTAATTTCGGGGCCATTATGAAATAAAATAAGTGTCCATCCATTCTCATCTGTCAGCTTTTTAAGCGGCCCACTAGTCAGAACTCAGCCAAGTATCGGTCAAACGAGGTTGACTCAAGAGAAAGCGGCTCGATGGAGCGAAGTAGTACAAAAGTGAGAAAAAGTAAGGGAGTGAGGCAAAACTAAGGAGAACTAAACAAAGTAGGGCACAAGATTAAAAAAACCCTACCTTTATTGGTAAGACCACTTGTCCTCTTTCTTGGTTTCAAATTATTGTTTTCAATATGGGTAAAGACAAAAATTTCAAAAAAATTATCTGATGCCCTTAACTACTAGAACTGGACAATATTTGCCTTCAACTCTCCTCTTCCTTATCCATGAAATGGAAAAAAAAATTTTGCGCTGTCTAAAAACAAAAAATCTAGGCTACGCGCTGGGCTTTCGATCTCTCTCAAAAGACTGAATTCCTAGTTAAGCCTGTGTGTCTCTCCGATGAACAACCGTGCAGAGCGCCCAATCTTCATTTCGACCTAAATCACAAGACATTGATTATAACTAGTAAGGTACGCTACTCCCTGATGGAGATCATCGTGCATGCTTGAACACAAGGGGAACAATAGAGCAATTACTTTGACCGTATTCATAGCTGAACTCTAGCTAGTATAGCATTGCGATGTTTTCATGACGCGCTACCATCAGATGGAACAAGGGGATCTTAACTCTAGTGCAAGATTCTATGGCCGAACCTGTCACAGCTCACCATCTTAAAGGGAAGAAAAATTAGGTCAAGTGTCTTATTAATTAGTTTTTATATGATCTGATTGACATGTATGTAACGTTGTTGAATTAACCAAAGGAACCACTCAGTGAAAATAAATCACATATATATGAGAACCTACATATGTGCGATCATAGACTTAATTGAGAAATCTAAATAGTATTTTGCGGTTTCCAAATCCCTTGTTTGTGTAGTTTTGTCACGTAAATAAACTATATTGTATACTATGCACAAAGTAGGAGCACAGTAGAGGGAAATCCACTTCGGCTCACAGGTGTATCTACACCACTACTCAAAACCGAATTTTAAAATGTCAAAAAATTCAAACAAAAATTTCGGATGTACATATGAACATTCTATGTCCGTACAAAAAAAATGCGGATGAAAAGACATTTTGTGCGGCCTGTGTAAAAACACAAATCCCCGGTGTTCAAAAATGCCTCTGCACGTAACATTTTTTTCTCTTTTTTATACCGGTCACATAAAATGTCTTTTCGATGCGAAACTTTTTTGTACGAATAGACATTTTTCATATGAACACCCGAAATTTTTTTTGAATTTTTTTAATATTTTGAAATGCGTTAAAAATACATTTTAAACAACGGTTCATCTACACCCGTGAGCCAAAACATCATGTCCCACAGTAGAACACTATAATCCCCTTTGTTCCAAATTATTTCAAGTTCTAGATTTATCCTATGTCAAAGTTCTTTAAGTTTGACTATGTCCATAGAAGAATATACAACTGCTACAATAAGAAATTAGTTTATAATTAGATTCATCAACAAATAATAATTCTTACTATATATTTGATGTTAATTATTAGCATTTTCCAACATACTTGGTCAAATATAGAGAATTTAAATTAGGACAAAGCTAGAATTTTGAATAATTTGGGGCAAAAGGAGTATTACAAGAAGAAACAAACGAGACTAAGTAATGAATCCAAGTTGTTTGCTTGGACCATCTAAAAAATGCCAAGTTTTTCCTTAGGAATTAGGTGTACATGGCATTGCATTGTAAATTATTATGATAGTACAAAATAATAAGGACACCTCCATCGGCGATGAACTAACAAGGCCCACACTTAAAAAAAATTGTACGTGACCGATGAGGCCTGCCAGAAGTGCGTCGTTGCTAGGCTATATACATTGGCCACACAACTTCTTGTTTCAACATTGCCAATTCGGTGGTCATGAACCCACACATTTTGGCAGCGATTAGTGGAATTTGCACGTTTCTTATGTGGAGGTATACACAAATGAAAAATAGAAATATCTATTGCAGATTCCACAACATTATATATCGCCTAGGAAACCTCATAAAAACCCTACTCCCTTATAATCTACCAATCTATAAGATGTGTGGTGGAGGCGCTCGCGGATGCGTAGACCTCTCGCCGCTCCTCGTCCGGTGTGACAGACTACATCTGACTTTTTAGGACATGAACGTTCCTCCTCGTCTGAATCCTCTTCTCCTCTTAATTTGGCCAGATAAGGTGGCCTCAAGGAGGATGTGACCCGACATGAGAGCATAAGAAAGGCAGGCGAGATGTCCGTTGGGGGGGGGGAGAAGGAGTCCTCGGAGGCACATGTATGCAAGGGAGGAGTTTTATTGAACGTGTTCGGAAACATCAGGAACATAACAAATATTTTTGGTTTCAACTTTGCGACATCAAAAGGAAAGACTAGAAAAGGAATATATAGAACAAGGCACAACGATAGAACGAGGACCAGTCGACGTGGTATGCGTGGGACAAGTGGCGGAACGACTGGATGAAGAAGAGGTTGGTGCCGATGAGGAGGGATCCCTCGTCGCAGCATGGTGCGTCGATCCATGAGCAAAATTGTCATCTCGAAACCGGTCGGCTTGGAGGATGACAATCCCAACCTTTTTTCGACTTCAAGGAGTAAATCCTTATGTTACCGGCCATTGTACCTATGATTTAGGGTTTATAATAGCTAGGGTTCTACTTCTTATGCTTGTTGTTAGCTGATAATACACATGTTTAGGCGTGTTATGTGTGCTCTATTTAAATCATTAATTTTTTGGTCGGTAGCCCTAATTTTTTCTTATGCTTGTTGTTTGTTGATAATTTATATGCTTAGTATTGCTATGTGTGCTCTGTTTTGAATTACATAATTTTATTACTTGTTGTTAGCTCTGTTGTGCTCCTGCTTATTATTTGGGTCATGAGGTATCCTATTTTGGTGTTTCCAATCTGAAGTGTTTTTAAATAGAGCATAAATTGGTTACATGCACTCTGTAGAATGACATGTCTATCAAGGAATAAGTATATTTTTAAAATCAGCCTGTGAGGGAGGTATGGTCTCCCTATCACCATTTCTTTAATGATGTGTTTAGGCTTGTTACATTGCTCAGTTTTGAATAATAACATGTTTACTACTTATTGTTCGCTCTTCAATGCTATTTTTCTTGACTTCTCTTCTCTCGTCTAAGTTGTTAGTCCTTTACCGGTGACACTAATATTATCCTTTGGAAAGCGGGCGATTCCAGGGTATCAAAAGATCAATGAATAGTTCTCTTCTATTTTAGTCCTTACTAAACTGGATAAATACAAGTCTACTATCGCTACACAGTTGCTTTAGGTGATTCAATCTATCCGTATATTACATGGAAAATCGGTATGCTAGTTTATGCGTAAAATAAATAAATTACACATTTATGTGTAAACCAGGTAGACCATAAATGACTATGTGTGTTCTATCCCATCGCTATTGTGACGTTTTGGTATAGCTTACACAAATTTTATTTAAGTAAATGTATTTTGTGCGCTGGTAAAGAAATGTTAGTGCGGCGACGATACTATATTTATGTGGAACTGCACAAAAAGGCCAAAAATGATGATCATACATACGACTAAATATGCTGCAATCCAAGACTCTTGAAGGGTCATCCAAATGTTTAGAAGAAACCGACAAGAGACTTAACCACAAAAATAAATGTTTTCCTTATTTTACAAATTAATGTGTTTAAGTTAGTTTCTTTTATGTTTATATTAAGACATTGATGAAAAGTTTGTGTATGGTAGAGAGTGGTTGAGTCAGTGCGCTAATATTGCATCCAATCCTCAGCAACATTAGCCTTATAACATGTGGTTGAGTCCAAGCTAGAATTTTATACTTATTTCAGTTACAGATGGAAATGGGGCGGGTATGGGTGGGCAGAGCACAATCATCCATGCACATATCCATTTGCATGCTTACCTCAACCTCAAAGTATCCTTGGGTAGGTTTTCTACTAATATCCATACCCTCCGGATAGACAGGTATCCATTGACATCCATGGTATCCTTCTAACCGAGGACGAGGAGGGTTTAGAGGGAGGTCCACCGACCGCGTTGACGCTTCATCGTACCACTGAGCGAGGTGATGCCTCTGAAGTGCCGCTATGTGCGTGAGTGCGGTGAGGGGTCAGGGATGAGAGGCAGTGGGCTCTTGTTTGAGACTAAGAGGCAAAGCGGCTAGGGTTAGCCGATTTAGGATAAGAGCGAGCCCGGCCTGAGGTGTGGGGCTTGCGTATAGTTTTTTTTTTGGTCATGCACAACCCATGAGTTCATGGGTCTGCGACCCCTGAAATCCATTGGTGGGACTACCTTTGTCCGTTAAGCAAGATATCTAGGGAAATGTGGATCCATGGATAAAATTCACATTCTATTGCCGATATAGTCCTTGTGTTGTGAAATATTTTTAATGGCTTGTGAAAATATGTAATTGATCTGTAGAATAAACTAGTGGTCAAAATATGAACATTGCAAATGGTGAAAACCAAGAATATGATGTTGATGCAATGATAAGAAAAACCGTGATACATAATTATCAGTTACCAATGTAGTGCTGACATGGTGTCTGTTTGCATTAGGGGCCCTCAATGGGAACACGTGAAATCTGTTGTCGATGAGATTTTTACATCAGTGACGGGGTCATCGTGATAGAGCCCTCCTCTGTCGCGAAAAAGGATGTTGATCCATATTCATATGCACGCTCTGTACTAGTGGTAAACACAAAGAGAAAGCAAAATCTCATAGAGGTTAGGCTTAGTGAAATCATTCTCTTGTGATAAGGGTAAATTGGTTCACATAAGAAAAATTCCCAAGGTTCATAATTCTTCAAATCAAACGATGTGTTTGTATTGAAAATTCCAAGGATTGGAATCCAAGATTTCTTTGAATTTCATTTGAGTCAAGGGGGTCCTTGGACAATTATTTATTTATACATAACGTGTCATGTGGGACAGAATTCCACATGTCTATAGTTACACATCGTATATAATTTGCTAACAATGTGGTCCTTTCCGTTTTTAATCAAAGACATGCATGTTCTCAAATAGGAAAAAAGATTTGATGGTGTTGAGCAGTATTGCCCTTCGAGATATAAGATAAGACAATTTTATTGAATAACAGAAGGTTATTCATCTGCAGAGACAAATTAAGTAAATACTTACCTAAAAGCGCAAAGGACACGTTTTCCATAAATGTGTTATATCATTAGTGATGGTAGCACCGAGCGTATATTGTTATATAATAACCCCAAATACATTTTTTATCGCAGACCCTAAAAAATCCATAGTTGAAGTACAGAAATGATTTGGTGCAGCATGTAATTTTCAAGCATTAAATTGCGTCAATACATGCATGACAGCTCTATGTTTAATTGGGTCAATATTAAAAGTTTTAAGCACATACTATACAATTTTAAACATAGATCTGTCATGCAATTCTTGCTATTACGATTTTAGTGTGACTTATATCGCTATTCTTCCACCTGTAAAAATTGGGAACTTCCAGCTTTTTCTACTCCTTTCATATGTTAAGAAATTGCAAAAATATTAAAAAATTATCAACTATAACCTTAAATTTTCGTTAATTTTTTTGACTAACAGTTTTGCTTGAAACGTCTGATCTGAATAATAAGAAATTTTTAGAAATTAACTAAACCCCGCTAGGCTTCATATGATCAATGTCTAATCAAGCTTGAAACAAATAGATGAAACCAAAATATATGTGAAGTAATATACGTGGTAAAATTAATATAAATATTACTCTATTATAATAACATCTATATAGATCTTTATTTTATAGGATGTACATTTCTTTCTTTATCCCTCCTGCACGATCCATTTAGGACATGATCAGTTCGAAACCCTAATTAACATCCGAAACAGCAACTAAAATCTAAAAGATGAAGCAAACTGGATCGAACACCCAGCTCGATCTAAAATCACAGAGAATTAGAAGCAAGGGCCTTTAGTTGTTTCTGCCCAACAACTCGATCGGCGATCACCTTTCTTAAATTTTTGTTCTTGTTCTAGTAGTCGATTAATTCCCGGTTGGTACACGCCGTACTTAGAAGAACTCACTGGGGTCCCCTAGTGGCACCACGTCGTCCATGAGACCCGCCTCGCCGTGGCCCATGCCGTCGTCGAGCAGCCAGCTCTCCAGCATGGAGAACGCTGGCGGGGCGCCGGTGCCAGCGCCGGCCAGCTTGCTCGTCTCGGTCGAGCCCTCGGGCGTCTGCACCGCGGCCAGACCCGCCGTGCCACCGCCGCTGTGGCTCGCCGATGCAGACGCCGCGCCCTCCCAGGAGTACTGTGGCTGCTGGTGTGTCGTAACCGTCGTGGAGGACGTCGACCCCGACGCCTCCGGCCCCTTGCTGCTGCCCCCGGGCGCATCCAGCCCTCCAGAAGCCGCGCAATGTTATCCGCGCTGGACGCGTACGTCGTAACCGATCCCGGCGGCGTCAGCAACGCCGGCGCCGCTGGCGCCTTCGTTGAGGGTGGGGAGGGATCGAGCGAGAGCGCGTCACGTAGGGCCTGGCGTGCCGTGTGGATGTCCGTCTGCAGCCGAAGCTCCCACTGCCCCTTGGGGGCGGGCGCCTTTGCCACGCCGCCGGCGGTGACGCCCTCCAAGGCACCGCCGTCATCCCCGCCGCTACCGTCGGCCTGCATCTTCTTGAGCTTCTTCTTGAGGTGCGTGTTCCAGTAGTTCTTGATGTCGTTGTCCGTTCTCTCCGGCAAGTAGGACGCTATCGCCGCCCATCTGCGCAGCCCATCAACCACAAGCCCATATCAGCCATTCTCTCCATGAAACAAACAAAGAAACAAACAACAAGAGGAAGAAGAAAATTAAGAGAAGATGCGATGGAAGCTATCATCACCGGTTGCCGAGGAGCGCCTGGAGGTGGACGATGAGCTTCTCCTCCGATTCAGTGAAGTTGCCGCGCTTGATTCCAGGCCGGAGGTAGTTGGTCCACCGAAGCCGGCAGCTCTTGCTGCACCGCATCAGCCCTGCACAACACCCACAAAACGTGTTAATTGGATCCTCCAACTCCAATTCACATGCTCACAGAGGGCGCATAACCGAGCATCGATCGACTGAAGGATCGATGATCCCTATGCTGCCGTGCGTACCGGTGTTTGTCGGCACGGCGCGCCAGTTCCCGGGGCCGTTATCCTGGATGTAGGAGACGAGCATGAGGTCCTCCTCCGGCGTCCACGGCCCCTTCTTCACGCCCACCTTGTCGCAGCACGGCGGCCTGCCCATGACGTGCGCTGCCGCCCCTTTCTTGCGCGGTGGCCGGGTCGGAGATGAAAAAGTATCTTCTTGGCTGGCTAGGAGCAAAGGCAGGGACGGCCGGTGCAATTAAGCGGCGGATGAGGTAAAAGGCGGGTGGGGGCTAGGGATATATATATAAGCCATGGCTACCTTGGCTTGGCCTCTTGGAGAGAAGAAGAAATGCTAGCTACCACACTGTCTACTGGGGTTTGACCCGGAGTGGAATGCTGAGCTAATACACTGCGACATGACTTGACACATGCCACAGCAACATCTACACATGCACACGAAAATGAGTAGGGGGAGGAGGACAGCCACACATCAGCAGATCGCCAATCCCTACTATATAAAAGCGTGAAGAGTCCGCAGCACTGTAGCGTACTACAGTGTAACAGTAGCTACAGTAGCTGCAGTGCTGCGGATCCACACCGTCGATAACAGATCTGACGGCTCCCGTCCACCGATTGCCGTGCAATTTTGTAGAAAACAGCTCGCGAATCTACAAAATTTACCCGCAACCCTCACTTTCTCGAAGAGAGGAACCTAAGCGCAATTTCCAAAAACATCAGGACCCCGTTGGTAAACCATCCACAAATCCCCTCCCTCCCCCTCTCTCCTAGCGACGCCGGACATCGGCGGCGCCGCCGACGCGTGCCACGGCCGCTCCGCCTCTCCCCGTACAGATCGAAGCATGCATCGACCTTCGCCGTCGCGCGCTCTCTTTCCTCGCCGACAGATGCGTGCCGAAACGTTGTAAACTCGCCGGAATCGACGCGGCCGTGTTCGCAATCCGTCGCCGCCTTCTTGCTCGCCGCCGGCGGCTCCGGCAACCAAATGGTCCAAGCCACCGCCCGTTCTGCTCCCCTCCATCTCCTCTGTAAACTATGCATGGCCCCTGCAGGCCCTTGCGCTTGCTCGCCCGCTCGAGCGCGAGCTCGGCGCGCGCGACCGCTTCCACTGCCGGCGAATGACGTCATGCAATGACGTCACCACGGCCCACTGCCATTTTTTTTTCTAAAACAATTTCTTATTTATTAAATTTCTGACATGTGGGTCCCAAGTGTCATATATTTCACATTTACAGGAAAAAAATGTTGAAATTCGGGAAAACAATTTGCTTACACAATTTAAAAAAAAGATTAATATTGAAAAATCAATAGTTTAAAATCTAACTATCAGAAAAATATGAAAACAAATGGAGTTGATTTTAAAAGATACTTATATAGTATATTCCCCCTGATTATGGGCCTTAATTAAATATCTATGTCAAACTATAAATATATTTGAACATCTTATACAAATTTCAGAAAACAAATAATGTTATAAATTCAACAACTTAAAATTTATCCACCGGGAAAAAAAATGAAAAAATATATCAAAAAATATCACAAACAAAAAATGCTTATAGCATATGATCGAATTTCAAATTTAAATATTTTAAAATTTTAAACAACTTCCAAATTTTTTGGAAAGCTCTAAGATATATTAGCATGCTCACATTTTTCAATTTGCTAAATATTTGGAACTACAACAAAATATATGAAAATCCTTACAAAAAATGCATGCAATACATTTCAAAATTCCAATTTACTAAAAAATAACAAATAAAGATACTCAAAAATATATACCTCACATATTACCTCCCATATTGCATTCTCCCTAATTATGTATTTCAAATAAATATTTATGGCATTTCACTACTCTAATTTGAAGAATATTAGTACAAAATCCAAATGAATTTCCTCTAATTATAATTTGACTTTAACAAATGCTCATGTATTGTAAGTCCTCCAATAATGAAACTCAAACAAATATTTTGACAAAATACAAACATATAGAACCATTTCAATTTGCTAAATATTTAACGATATTCTATAATATATGAAGGCACTCAAAAAAAATTCTAACTATTTCAGAGTACTTCACTGTAAAAAAAAACTAACACATTTGAAAATAAATTTTCAAGAAAAAATGCAACACATTTGAACATTTTGAATTGCTAGAAAATTAGAAACACTCTAAAATATATCTCACAAATTGCATTCTCCCTAATTATGGAGTTGAAACAAATGTTTATGGTATATTTCAAATATATCCAAACATTCCAATTTTCTAAATATCTGAAAATACTCAATATGACACATTGCTTCTTCTACGATAAAATATATCATAATTCTCACACAAAAAATGCATGCAACACATTTGAAAAATTCAATTAACTAAAAAAAAACTCTAAAATATATATATATATATATATCTCACATATTGCCTTACATATTGCATTCTCCCTAATTATGGGGTTCAGATAAATATTTATGGCATTTCACTACTCTAATTTGAATAATATTAGTACAAAATCCAAATGAATTTCCTCTAATTATGGATTGACTTTAACAAATGATCATGCACTGTACACCCTCCAAATATGAAACTCAAACAAATATTTTAACAAAATACAAACATATAGAACCATTCCAACTTGCTAAACATTTAACGAAACTCTAAAATGTATGAAGAGACCCAAAAAAAATACTAACTATTTCAGAGTATTTTCACGTAAAAAAACATATTTGCAATTGAATTACAATAGTTTTCAAATTTAATCAATCTCCGAAATCCAACCATTTTTAAAACGAAAGTATTTTTCAATTTTAATGATTTCAAACTAAAATAACTTTACAACGTCGCCATTTTCAAAACCGAATTCAAAAACACGCACGCGGCATTTGCCGCGCTCAATTGCCTAGTATTATTGTAACCGGCTGTGTGAATCGAGCTAGTGATGGGTTTCGTTTGGTTCTTGCTGCTTCAGGATATCTGCCAATTTGGTTTCCCTCATAAATGAATACACTTAATTTCCAATTTTAAAAAGAGTACATTTGAAAATGTAGAGTAAATGTGTGATGTACCTTGCTAGAAATGAATTCTAAATAATAATTATTTGTTTGTTAGATCCTTTTTCTATGAGGTATTTAATGTTGATATTTTATTTCGAAGTAGTATTGAGTAAACATTGTTACGGACATGGAGGTAGGTTACCCAGCAGTTGGGTCACAGATAGGTGAATCCCACGCAAAGCGGTCCCACATGTCAGTGACTTTAAATCGGGGGAGGCTGCGTCAGAGGATTTCCGTCTCATGGTTACTACTCGTATCACAATAAGAGACATTTTCGAAAGTAACATCTTTAGGATGTAAATGTCCACTAGATTTGCTATGATATACTCAGTATCTATGTATAATACCAAATATTTTTCTAGCTTGCTCAACGAACGACAAGGACAAAATTAATGATTTGGTTCATTGCAATATTACAAACACATTATGTGTATTATAATTTTGATGAATCGAATGGATTTATTTAGATATCATAGGTACCTTCAGTTTGCTTTTGTATGATTTGGTTACCTGAATATTTCCTTGTTTGTTATCACTAAAGATTGAGCATGTGAAAAGTACATAGGTTGTATCATATTGTGCTGCATGTACTTTTTTGTATGGTGTTGTATGAACTTCAAATAATAAATGTTGTGTATCTATATGGTGCATTCAGAAGTTGTAATTGTGCATATCTAGCCGGTATCCACCATGTTAATGTACTATCAAAGAGCAATAAATGAACTTTATGCAGTAGGTGATTAGCTGTGGATATCTTTTTCGCTAGAAATGCACATCTGGTTAATAATTTAATATTTTTATGAAAATCCGATTAATGATTTAATATTTTGTGCTAATCTAGTTAATGATGTAATGAGTTATGAAAAACTGCTTAATGTTGTGGGAAGTACAAGTCGTGTGTGGTGTGTACTAGCAAAATTATTTTTTAATATATGAAAAGAATTCTAAGTTGAAACTCAACCTTCGTTTGGTCTCTGTAACATACTCCGAAAATATTTCCGAAAGACATGGTAATTCAACATGGCTCCTGGGAGCATATGCCTCTGTCTAATAAAAAGGAACATGTTAAATAACAGTGGTGTTTTGACTCCCGAGCTCACATGCTGAATAAAAAAGAAAAAAAACTAGTAAACATTTAAAAATATTTTGACATACACATTTGTGATGAATGTATACAAGTGTTCTACATGTAAGCCAAGCTACGTGATGAAATGAAATGTGTGGTGCTTTGTGCAGAAAAACAAAGTGCTCCAAAAAAATTAAATCCCATTTGGGCCACTGGTTTTTTGTTTTCACAGAGCACCACAAATATTATTTCACCACGAAGTTTGGCACGTATGTAGAACAATTGTATACGTTCGTCCCCAATTTTTTTCAAACTCTGTTGAAATGTTATACTAATTTTTTTACTTTTTATTCGGGAAGTGGCATATGAGCGCATGAGCCATTATAAATTTTTGGTTTTAAATGTCAAAACAAAATCAGGAGTAGATTAAATGCCTGCAATGAATTTTTAGGAACGACTGTCAAAAAAAATCTGCTCAAAAACAATTTTTTATAGAATAGCTTTTGATCTCTTTTGTCTAACACACAACATATGTCTCTTACCTTTGCAGACTGTAAACTATATGAACATGCTCAACACCAAAAACTTCATATTCTTTGAACTCTATAAATTTGTTTTACGAATGTAATGTTTGTCCGGGAGCATGCTCCTAAGAGCCAAAACGCATGAAGTGACAGGCATTTTATTGGTCAAATTACAAAAGACATAAGCTTAGTACAAATACCGGCAATGCATGCGGGCTTAGAAGGAACCTGTTTTTTTTGGAAAAAAAAAAGTTTAGAAGGAACCTGTTGATTAACCAACATTTCTGCTAGGTACTTTCTAGAAAGGTTTATGGCTAGCTTAATTGTTTGCATTCTGTTCTCAACACCTTAGTGGTATTTCAAATCTGGCCAATTCATGGCATGATTTCTTGCACTCAAACTGTAACGTGGTTAGGTGTTGAATACATGATTAAGATGGGCATTAACACTGGAGTGATATTTAATTAGTAACGTAACTCATAACAACCAGGCTTACTTTCTTAATTAAAGCGATGGTGACCACCAAGATCCTGCTTACCACATTTTGTAATTTTGTATAAGTTGTATGCATCTGCCGTCGATCAAATCGTTCTCTAACAAATGATAAAACCTTTTTTTTCTAGTTTATCATGTGGGTTTCATTCTTGGCATATATATATTTGACACCATGCCCCTGCGTTTCAGGACTAGATTAATTTTTAGTCTCGGTATTGTAATTATACTATACTTTTGCAATATTTCGACAAGGCGTATACACGTGGCAATATTTTTGGCAGTGTGTAATGAGTTCTCAAAGAGGACAGCAAGGTGCATTGAATCTGATGGGCTGGCTAAAGTCAGCTTGATTGGAGTGAACTGGGCCGCATGCATTTATTTTTCGAGACCATCTTCACATCCCAGACACTTCTCCTGGAAGTAAAAAATGTTAGTACTACTACCACTTGTAAAAATATACTTAACTGTTTGCCACTGTAAACTCTTTCAGTATTTTTTTGGTCTTTTTTTAGACTAAAATATATTTGTCTTTCTTATTTTTCTTTTTGAAAAAAACAGAGTGTTTACACGTGTACACACTCGCATCACAATATAGACCCACTCACGCTATGTGTAACAAAGATAGTAATACTATAGCTTGCAGATTGCCAAATTCACCACTAGATGCCTCCGTTTTGATGAGATATGCATGTACACAGCTCGAGTTTGATCTGTCGTGGGCTAGGTCTGCAACCACCAAAGCGTTAGCAACACTTGGTTCTTTCTTTCGGCACCAAGATAGTCAAACTACAGAATTTTCAAACCATTAATAAGATTCATAAGAAAAAACACACTGAGTTCAAAAGAATTGACTAAATATCACATACTCGTAGTTGATGAAGCGGGTGTTTTAACAAGCCGTAAATCTAGCATATCATCCACATCAGGAAATGTTGGAGAGTGATATTTGAAAACATAGTATACTAAAACATCTTTGTATTCACAAATCTTGAGAAAAGCTTCTAACTTCGGTTTTCTATATAAAAAAACTTAAAATTCAAAAAAATAAAACAAAAGCTTGAGTATAAGATGGTAAACTCCATATATTTAGGGCCCTCGCTATTTATTGGCTTACTTTAGTTTGGTCCCTAAAACTCAGTACCAATCAAGTTCCTCACTTAAATTTAACAATGTTCATGATTACTCATTAAACCTAGGGAAATCGACCAATGATGTGGTGGTTTCGGACAAGTGGTAACCTAATGAAGAAAACAATTATGTTTTAGGAACTACATAGAAAAGAGATTATGGAAATATATTGGTAAATGAAAGAGAGAAAAATTAAAACCATGAAATGAGCCATAGAAAAGAAACCATGAAAGCTTACAAGAAAAGTTGGAAAACCGGACACAAAAGATGATTAAACCCGAAAATTATGAACATAATTTGATTTAAGAATAATTTGATGAACTCATTAAAAATTATGAGCATTCATAAAGAACGTTTTTTTTTTTGCCAATGATCATAAGTTTTGCGAGCGTTTTTCAAATTCTTTTTTATTCACGCCATTATTGTTTAGTTATTCTCTTATGTAACTCTTTAGAGAAAATCTATTCAAAATTTCCATGTATTTAACATATATTATGATATATTTCTTTTTTTCAGAAACCTGATATTCAATACCTTTCCTTTTACTTTTTATGTTTTATTCTTATATAAATTGGTATGAAGATAGTGAATTCATTGTTTTTAACCCAAAAATTTCCTAAGTTTTGTATGTATAATGACTAGAGTGCCGTACATTCACTATATACTTACCCAACACTTTGGAGCAAATTGTACTAATTTAGTTCAGAGTTACTTACTTGCATAAAAATGCAATGTTGGTAAAACCTAGCTAATATATGTGACTGGTTTTTAGTTAGTACTAATTGAACACTCTTTTCTCCGAGTAGAAAACCCTTAGACAACTTTTTGGGGGTAGAAAAACTCTTAATAAATGACTATACTAAAGAGCTTATAACCAATTGTGTCTCCGGCGGATCTCCTGAGGTCCGGCCGGTTTTCGTGTTCGTTGGTGTGATTTCAGGTATGTCTCTTCCGATCTACGGTTCACATCTTTGGCGATGGTTGCTGGTTTGGTCCGCTGGTCCTTAGGGATCTTAGCACGACGACTTCCCGTCTTTCCACTGCAACAAGCTCTACAACGACAAGCTTTGTCCGGCTCCGGTGATGGATGGGCGAGGACAACGATGCGTCTTCAGCTCGGTTCAGTTCTGCTTGTAGTCGTCGCTAGGCGGTCTAAAGATTTATTTGTAATCTTTTTTACTTTTGGGTTCTTTGTACTACTATTGATGTTTATTAATAGATTGGCGGAATTTCGCAAAAAATATTAATCCTACACAATAATGTGATTACTACTCGATATTGGTATAGTACGCAGTCGTGTAAGGCTATAAAACTCACACACTTTTCGCGATGCACAATACTCCATGTCTCTCTGTGTTCGAAAATAAGTGTTCTAGTTTTAGTTTGAACTAAAACCTAGTTTCAATTTAAACAAAAACCAAGACACTTGTTTCGAAACAGAGGGAATATACATCATTGCAACGTTCGTCACGTCTAGGCTGGGCCCAGTGTTCAGTGGTTCCACGCCGGAAGTCTATATACATAACCTCTGGTCAACCTTGTATATTACTGATCGATCTCTAGTTCAATTTTTAAATTAAATGTCCTGCACTGCGTACGCACGGTGCATAACGTGGAGAGATCTAAGTACGATCGATGGAAATGCACGCATATGACACATAACGTACGATCGAGAGAGTAACAGCATGCTCTCGATCTGATGAACGCGAGTAGTAATGGATAGTTATTGTTACGGTATAAATCATAATCATGTGATGTACTACGGCGTACTCTACGTGCACTATATATGCTCGGTATATATAACTAAATTCAGAGGGATGTGTGCATGTACTCTATATATACTGTATATAAACCGTAGCAGCTGAGCCATCGTAGAATTTATGGTTCGGACATCACGAGTACAGCCCCGTGCCCGTTAACAATTGACGATATGTGTACAAGCATCTGCGCAAGATATAGAGATGCCACAACGATTGCTTAAAAAGAGCTTATTTACGGTAGCTACCTAGATTCCTTTAATTCAGTTACGATAGCAATATACGGAGTACACCGTACACATTTGATCCCTAGATGTAGTGGCTGTCCTTGTAGCAGGTTGCCAACCGATCACTTGTCTAAATGCTACAAGATCAATCCAACTATTTTTATTTTATTTTTAGAAATGGGGAGAAGCCCCAGCCTCTGTATCGAGCGATGCACACATCTTTTTATTGCAAAGTTTAGGTATCTCAAGTATTACGAATCATGGGTCACAAAGGTTGAGACATGTATCAACCAGTGAAAAAAAGACAGCACAAAGCGTCTAGGCATTCCTAATACGTGTAATACGTTGCCACGAAGGTCGGCTGAAGATATCCTGAGCAACTGCCAAAAGCCGGGTACAACCAAGCCATAAGGTCCCGCTGGTCCGGCGGTAGTAAGAACGCCCAAAGCTGAATCCAATGGGCCGTCATATTGATCACCTGTAAAACATGATAGTTCTTGGATCTGTTAAAAACAAGATTATTTCGACAGTTCCAAATAGACCAACAAAGATCAGATACGCCAATACGAATACGCCCTTTTGTCTTAACATCAATACCATTTAGCCAATTGCCAAACATATTGTTTATATTTGCAGGAGGGGGAATATTATATGTCGAATAAACCACAGACCAAATAATTTTTGCAAAAGGGCATTGAAGAAAAAGATGTTCTGCTGTTTCCTCTGCACCACAAAAGACACATTTAGTACAACCTTACCAATTCCTTTTGGCAAGATTATCCTTGGTTAGTAGGACCTTTTTATTAAGAAACCTCATAAAAACTTTTATCATAAGTGGTATCTTAAGCTTCCAGAGATATCTGCTAAGAAAACGTGTATGACCGTTCATCAAATCTTCATACATTGACTTAACAGTAAACTCACCTGATTTAGTGAGTTTCCAAACAAAAATATCTTCTGTATCTTGAAGCTGAACATCGATTAATCGAGCACATAAGTGAGACCAAGCCTCCCATTTGTCTCCAATCAAAGCCCTTCTAAACCTCATATTCAACGGCGGCGCCGATGCTAAAACATCATGAACAGAGACATTTCTCTTGTTCGTGATATTGTAAAGAGATGGGTATTGAACTTGGAGTGGAGCCTCCCCAAGCCATGTATCTTCCCAGAAACGAATTGTTTTACCATCTCCAAATTTAAAAGTACCTCGACTAAAAAACTCCTCTTTAAACTCCCATTAAACCTTTCCAAAATTGGGAGTCCGTGGGTTTCGCCTCTACCTCAGCCAGAGTTTTAGAAGAAAGGTATTTGTTATGCAACAATTCTTGCCAAATCCCTTCTTCATTCAAAAGTTTACTCAGCCATTTACTTAGCAAATATTTGTTTTTTAATTCGAGTACTTCAATACCCAAGCCCCGCTAGTCCTTCGGTCTACAAATCATATTCCACTTAGTAAGTCGATACTTACTCTTATTTTCATCACATTGCCAAAAGAAACGTGATCTATAAAAGTCTAGACGCTTCCTTACCCCAATGGGTATTTCTAGAAACGAGAACATGAACATTGGGAGACTTGTTAAGACCTAGTTAATTAGAACCAATCGATCTCCATAAGACAACAACTTGCCTTTCCAACATCCCAGTTTGCCTTCTAAGCGACTCTCAACTGGGTACCATTCTGAATTAAGAAGTCTCCTGTAATGGATAGGAATACCTAAGTATTTGAAAGGCAATGAACCAGACTCACATCCAAAGATTTCTTTATAATGGTTTGCATCATCCTTTGCTTTGCCAAACAGAAAATTTCGCTTTTATGGAAATTTATCTTGAGCCCTGACAACTGCTCAAACAAACATAGAATTAATTTCATATTGACCGCCTTAGCAAGATCATGCTCCATGAAAAGAATTGTGTCATCGGCGTACTGTAAAATCGAGATCCCTCCCTCAACTAGATGAGGTATAAGACCCCCAACTTGGCCATCCAACTTAGCTCTCTCAATAATAATAGCCAACATATTGACTATAATATTAAATAACATCGGAGATAATTAACGGATCTCCTTGCCGGAGGCCTTTTTTGTCTGGAAATAATGTCCAATGTCATCATTAACCCTTATAGCAACACTGCCACCTTTGACAAAATTCAAATTTTGATCACACCAGTTATTATCAAAACCCTTCATGCGTAGGACCTGTTGTAAAAAGGGCCAATTAACTTTGTCATATGCCTTCTCAAAGTCTATTTTTAAAATGACTCCATCCATTTTCTTCCTATGAAGTTCAAGTATGGTCTCATGGAGTACAACAACTCCTTCTAAAATATGCCGGCCTGGCATAAAGGCCATTTGAGAAGGCTTAATCACATTCTGAGCAACCTCAGTGACTCGGTTAGTAGCAACCATTGTAAAGATTTTGAAACTCGCATTTAAAAGACATATGAGTCTGTATTGTTGGATCTGAACCGCATTCTCCTTTTTGGGAATTAGGGTAATCACCCCAAAATTCAATCGAAACAAAGGCAAGTTACCTTGTTGAAATTGAATGAACACAACCATCAAATCAGCTTTTATAACATCCCAAAATTTGTGGTAAAATTCTGCCGGGAACCCATCCGGTCCCGGTGCTTTTTTACCTCCATTTGCGAAATGGCTTCGTAGACTTCTTTCACAGAGAAGTTAGCCATCAGAATACCATTCTCTTCATTAGTAAGTTGCGGTATGTCATTATTATAGTTTTCCATCATAGAAAAGGTGTTCAGTTCCGGCGCCCCAAACAACTTTTTATAATATTCTGAAATATAGACCTTTAGATTTTCCTCACCCACTATTGTTCCTTCTTCTTGCTCTAACTGGAAGATCTTCTTTTTCCTATGTTTCCCATTAGTTATTAGATGAAAATATTTTGTATTATTTCCCCCCTCCTGGATATGTTTCACCTTAGCTCGTTGTGCCCACTTCGTTTCTTCCGTACGCCTAAGTTTACATACACCATCATTAGCTTCTCTCAAAGCAGCCCGTTCGGCAGCAGTGAGTGGTGTAGTTTTCGCTTTAGTGTCTGGATATCCAACTAATACACATCCCCCCCCCCCCCCCCCCCCCCCCCCCCCCCACACACACACACACAAACCCTATCTCTTAGATTGATCAAGTCAAAGATTGCATGTGAATAAATCATCGAATAAGATAAAGATCTGCCGTTAAAAATATGCAATAATGACCATAATCATGTAGGGCGGCTCATAGGATTCTATAACAATGATAGCACATACATAGTTTCGATCAAGATACTGCCACAAACCCATAGTCCGAGGGTGCAATACTCCCTATTCACCATGGAGGCAGGGGAGGAGTCAACGGAGAGGTTGGATATGGGGAGAGAGTTCAGTGGCACTTTCATGTTATATCTCGTATCGTCCTCTCTGCATGAAAAAACATGAGGAGGGAGGGGGTAGTGACGGAGCCAGGATGTCAACTCTGTGCTGTAATTGCAAACTTGTGTAGTCAAACTCATTTTCTTCTAATTTTTGCACGATTTTTGCTTGTATTAGCAAAAATATTGTGCAGTCGGCTGACTACACAGCTCCTACGTTGCTCCGCCACTGAGGGGGGGGGGGGGGGGGGGGTGGGGGGAATATATGGGTTATTAGGTCAAGACGGAGTCCTCGGCCGAAGGTCGGAGGAATTGGATGAAGTGATTAACCTGTGAGATCCACAACACGGCTAGGGGTAGGGGGTGGTCGTGCGAGTGTGTCACATGGTTCCCTACTTGGTCTCTCGGGTAGACCTTATGCTAGTTCTTGATCGACTTGCACTAAAGGACCATCGATCGGCCAAGTCCTCGCCCGTTAGTAGAAGTCGAATCGGGGTGTGCTGAAACAACTGCGCTCACCCTTCCCTTGGTGGAATTGCTATTCAAACCGGTAGTGTGTAGTGACTAGTGACCCGTTAGTAAAGAACTTGTCTGCAGCAGTGCTTGACTAAATGTGTGAGTTTCTTTGCAAACTAATATTGAAATTATAGCTTAATACATGTTGCAATCATCCTTGGCAAAACTAGCTTGCAAGGTGCATGAGCACATCAGGAACGCAAAACTTCCGTGACAATATGCGGTTCAATCGTGACATGACAAGGAAAGCCGCTATCACATGCATGGGCACAAAATGTATTGAATGCCAGCAGCATCAACAGACTGTTAAAGGGTGAGGGGTACCTGCATGACGATCACATGCATGCGCATAAAAATCTTCTTTGCACACGCCGAAAATAATCAAGGGTGCCACACCGAGGCATGATCCGCATGGCTTAGCTCGCTGGATCTCATGTTTGTACAAATTAAAGCAAACTAAAGAGACTTGATCTTGGTCATATGCAGGAAAGCGGTGTGTTTGTTCCGAGTCCAGACGTGAATGCATTTTGCTAAAGAAAATTAATCATTTTCTGCGATTTTATTTCAAGACCGGCACAATCGGTCGCCAAACAGTTTACAATATACCCTGCTGAAACCCAGACCAGGATTTACAATCATCGCAGGAAGACCATAGATATAGCCAAACCCTTATTGATCATTGTAGGTTGAGGAAGAACTTGGCCTAGCCGCTTGAGCGAGTTTCAGTTCAGTCTTGAGATGGTATGTCGAACGAATGCTAAAAAACCATTGTTTGCGTCATTCCAAGCAAGAAAACCTAGATCCGATCTATGTCAGTTTATATTGAGTATCTCACAGGATCCGCGTTCGACGATCTTGCCGTGGCTTGCACTCCAAGACAATGCGCCTGGGCCCCCACCTGGGATGCAAACCGTTGAGGTGGGCCACCGTGCATCATGGGGCCTATCGAAGGCTCATGACCTCATCAGTAGTCCCCGAGTTCGTCGTGATCGGAGGAAAGACTCCGCCTGGCTTGATGTCAAAACGAAGGTCAGATTTTTCCAAGCCGTGTCACATAAAAGACGATAAAAAATTGAATGCTTGAATGATGGAGCGTTCATCCTATGAGTCGGGCAGGAGGCACCCCACGACTGTTTCGTCGGTTGCTGACGACCTAAGTTTACGGTGAACAAGAAACAGCTTGATGTCGCATCCTGCCATCTTTCTGAGGAGGGCGGATACCACCTCAAAGACCGTATGTCGGTTACTCGGTTTGTGCCAGACCCAAACCCCCGTAAACGGATTTGAGATGACCCTAAAACCATAAGTCGGTCGATCGACCAGCCATGATTTCGCAGAACCGCGAGTGCCCATAAGCGCCTCGTACTGGAATTTGTGGGCGAACCGAGGCATCCCTTTGTTCTACCTTGGTTGAATTTCACCCTTGGCCCAAAGGTATCTCAGGTTTTATTCTATTTGCTATTAAAAATCTAGTTTTACATGGTATGATATGTAACATAGCATGATATCACTATCATCTTTTTTTGATAAATTGTTGTGTCATATTAGATTTTTACCAACGGGGCATGCATGATATTATCTACTATACTCCACTATGGAGGCCTTAGTTATTACTACTCCCCCCATCCCTAAATATAGGTGGCTTATAAATGGAGTAAAAAAGTCAACAATTTCTAAGTTTGACTAAACATATAGAAGAAAATGTCAACAATTATAACATTTGGTAAATATATTTATGAAAATATATCTTGTAGTGAATCTGTTGATATTGACTTCGTACTATAGATCTTCATATTTTTTTGTATATATTTCCGGTCAAACTTAAAAAATTGACCTTTTTATTCAATTTATACGCCACCTATTTGGGGACTAGGGAGTATGTTAATCAAAAACATGTCAGTAATAAGGCCGTCTTTAATTGAACAATTGCTTGTTACAAGTGCCTATAGAAGAATAGCATGCATGTTACAAGTGCCTACAAGTGCCTCGATTAATTGTTGTGAGACCCTAAAACTCACAAACGAATGCGGTGGTGAGAAGATGTATCCCACACAAAACATGTTAGTAATAAGGCCATCTTTAACTGAACATTTGGTTGTTACAAGTGCCACCCTAGTCACCCGAGTCACTCTTATCTCATGTCTCTTTGCACAACTTAACTTAACTGACGAGGTGTCGACTGTTTGTGATGACTCTCTGAGATGCAGGATCGAAGAAGGTTAAACGGCTGCGGGAGCCGTACCCTCACCGCCCCTGATGGAAACATAAGCTCTACAATTACGCGTGTGCTTGGTATGGTGACATCGATATTATGAGGTGGAATGACACAGGATACATGACCGCACGTAGCTAATTAGCCTAGCAGTCTAGCACGTTAACGAACAACTTCCCTGTACCTGAAAGAACTCAGGATTGAATGGGCGGATGAGAGAGATCTAATAACGATTCTTTCAGCTCGTTAATTAGTGTGAAAACGAATGCAAAATTGCAAATATAAACGATCGAGGTTGTTACACGTATGTAAAGAGCTGGATTTAGTGGGTCAATTAATTAATTGTGATTTGATCCAAAGAATAATTGTGATTTGATCTCAGAAAGGGCGTCCTAATTAGGGGTAGCTACACAGGCATGTACGAAAATTAATTGGCCTAGCCCAGTTGCTTTTGAATTCTCCTCATGTGTTGTTCATTTCGAGCTAAGCTAGGGAGAAAAAGGAAAAATTGACACATAAGAGTACTATAACACCGACATGTGGTAGTTGCCTTGGGTGGGGTACGGCATACTCCCTCCGTATCAAAATATAGGGCTATTTTACGGTACCTTTAGCTACTCTTCCGAGGTGAGTAGTATGATTTAATATCCAGCCGTTGATTTACAGGGGCCAAACAATTCCCACTAATAATATCCCGTTAATTCAGCCTAAAATCTTGGTAACAGAATCCTGATTTTTATTTCGTGGTCTTCTCTAAGAAATACAGTCGGGGTCTGTCTCTGCTCCCTATCGAGAGTTCATGTATGCATGGCCGCCGGCCGGCCGAGCAGCACGACGGCAAAGCATTAGAACAACCTTGACGGAGTTCATGTACACATGGCGTTCGGCTCCGGCCTGCCGGACAGCATGTCGGCAAAGTCTTATATTAACAACCTCGACGGATTAGCAATGGCGAAGCTACAAAACTATGCCATTGGGTTCAGCGCCTTGTAAATGATGTAATCTTTCACTAATAATCAGTGAAAATGATTAAATGGATGAAGAATTTGCAAATTTTATTGGGTTCATCTGAACCCAATAGTTGTACTACAGCTCCGCCACTGCGGATTAGATGTACGCATGGCGACCGGACGGCCGGGCAGCACGACGACAACCTCGACGGAGTTCATGTACACCTTGAAGTAGCCAAGGTCTGACAACCGGTTCTTGTACGCCGTGAAGTAGCAACCTCGACGGAGTTCATGCAAGATGCATGCAGTTATAGTAGGCATTATACAGGTCTTCCGTTTATAACGGGATATGTCCGATTTTGTTGTTGACGTTTCCGATTTTACATCTGCATGCAATTCTACTACTCCAGTTCTATGGACTAGTATGTTTTGTACTACTCAGGTTTTACACACTAGTATGAGTTGATACAAGCCATTAGATCGATAAAAATAAACGGCCTATGTTTATTTGGGGTACCATAAAAGTCCTCTTGCGGGTTTGCCTCAAATTATTTACGGAGCTTTATGACGTTTCTTGGTACGGTTTCCGTTTAAATTAGACAAATAATCTTTCTCTTTATGTAGTTGCAGGAACTACCAGTCCCTCTAGTCGACGATCGTTCAAACCCATCAACTGTACCTCTAGGCACTATATGCATGCATGACGGTTAAGTTAGCTGACACGGCTGCTACTTTCGCCAAGGGTTTGCACGTCCCGTGAGAAATACTAAGACTACTTAGTGGAATATTGAGAAAATAAATTATGTTAGTGTGTAAAGCAGAATGGTGTGTTCTATATGAACTGATATACTCCATTCTTATCAAAATATAAGACTTTCTAAACTTTTTCTGCACACTTGTATCTAGACATGTTTTAGTGCAAGATGTGTGCAAACAAAAGGCTAGAAAGTCTTATATTTTGACACAAACCCAAAGACAACATGCAAAGTATCTACTAGCTAAACTAGTTTTAATTAAAGCGCTGTCAAACGTATAAACACCAACCTAGCATGAAACAGGAACAAAGCACATCGTCACCACACTCTCTACATGGCTATAAAGAAAATGGTTTCGGAAGCCAATCCGTTTATATTTTTGTTTTTGTTTTGTGTTGTTGCTGTAGCTACTAGCTAGAGAGTTTTGTTTTTGTTTTCTCTCTGGTTTTCCAAAAATAAAGTGACAAGTTTTACCCATTTGGTTTGTAGTTGATGTTTTTGACAAAGTGGTTTTGCTGTTTCAGCACGTTTCTATCCACCACACGAATTTCGTATTTTTTGTGGAAGCTCCTAAAATCACGAAAAAATCATATAATTTTACATATTTTATCCCTCTGAACATATGTAAAATAAAAAATTACAAAAAGCTTAAGTTACCCGAAAAATACGTTTTCCAGTTGTTGTTTCCTTGGACAGATTTTGTATTTTGTTGTAATTGTGGGTGTTTGAGCTTTCTTTTGATCCTTTTTCTTTTAATTTTTTTTTGGAATGTTACCCACTAAAATAACCTTTCAAAAACTTTTAAAACAAAAAAATTCTTAAATTTACAGCAGTCGCTTAGAAATATTATCTATGGCACCAATGCATCCTCGTAGAAAAGAGGTGAGACCCTAAGTTTGTGGAAAAAATTGCACATGAGTAAGTCTATTACCGATTTCTTCCTAGCTTATTTTCCAAAGCATGGTTCCTCTTACTGTTTGGCCGTGCCTAGTTTTATCGCACGCCACAACATCGACACACTCATCAGTTAAGCATACATTTGGACCTGACAAAACTTTAGGATAAATGCTTGATCTCAAATAGTCCTCTTTAAAAGGTATACGGCTACGCGTGCACACGAAAAAGGTCGGTACTTGACAGAAAATATTGCCTAGCTAGAATAACCAAAACGGACATGATATCACTCACACATCAAAATAAATGAGTGCCAAGGAATCTCTTCAAAAAACAAAACAATTGCTAATTCTAGCAGCTTCCTACGGTCAGCATCATCGAAGTGGAGTGCGTCAAAAACTAACAACTTTACAATACTAGTTGCTTTGCACGTGCAACGCACGACTCAACTATTAACTTGATACATGTGAAACTTGGGTCAAAGTGAATCCATATGAAAGCTGGAAAAAACTGAATGTGTTTTTTATATCTGACTATAACAATCTGTGAGTGTTTGACATGTATATAAAGCCGACATTTTCCTATTTTTTGACAGCTGAATAAGTACTTTGGTCGAAAGACAATACATGTCCCTATATTTTTTTGGCATGAGATTTTCACTTGCAACTGGAGCGGTGTGTCCGCAAAAATAAGCAAAAAGCGTAAGAATTAACCCCTACAAACAATGGAATACTTTATGCTAATATAGAGTGCCTTGAGCTTAGTCTTGGGCTTAACATTCTTTCCTGCTCACGAATATTGTAACCGATTTGCCAGGAGAAGGCGGGGTCTTGTTCAGCACAGAAACATGGCTACCAGCTTTGCCAAGAGCATTTCTATCCGAGGCTGCAGGACTTCTACGTGCTCAAGTCCCTACTCGTGTGATTTTCTCTGAATTTTGCTTCTAAACTCCGAACCAGACAGATTGGAACAATAAGCAAAGCCTAACGTGTTCCAGGATAAGAAGAATACTTTAGTTATAAGGCAGACAGATCGGTGGCTGAATGTTTCCCACTGCCGTTTCTAATGAAACCAAGAACTGTATAATTACAGAACTGTAAGCAAGTTCAGAGTGTCTGATCTGCAGAACATAAAGCGGAACCAAGTTAGCTCAGTGGTCAAACATCTTTCAGAGAAACAATGTGCAAGAGAGGAAGAACTGCAGCAACGGGAAATTTGTATGACATTCCCATGGTCTAAATAAGCATAGCTCAAGGAAACCCCTCTCCCACAAGTCCATGTCCTCTATTTTAGCATGGCAACCCCACCTGTGTCACTGCTTATTCCCCTTCCTGCCCTTGCCGATGGTTGCCACGGTTCCACCTGATCACATGATTAGTTGAGATAATCTTTCATCGACACATTACAAGCAAGAGTAGAAATATGCAGTTTCTGCCGCAACAACATATTTTTCAGGTGCATTTCGACGGCCTCACAAAGTATATCGGAATATGACGTCGGTGTTGAACAAAGCCCACAAGTGCCATGCCGTGCCCTAGTCCTTGGCACTTAGTGTGGATTTTTTGTATGAAACCAATATTTCCGGGGAAATAAATTCCTAATTGTATTTGAAATAAAAGGAAAACAAAACAATTGAGTAAAACAAAACTGAAGTTTTTCGCACCTTAAATAGAATCGTCATCTAAACCAAGAGAGAATGCCCTCTTCCAGCTAGGAACTGTCAAAGAGAGGATTAATAAGTGGTAGCATTTGATACACCTTGGCTTACTAATATTGCATGGCAACTACTCGTGGCAATAGTACTTCAGGTCACTGCATCTCTCGAAAAACTTCAGCAAGCAATTCAGGAGAAGATTCAGATCAGTATAAACGCTTGAATATCTGAGTTTTTACCTTTGTGGCCTGGAGACTGCATTCTTTGGTTTAAACTCGTACGTCAGTCTTCAGGTAAGCCAGGACTACTTGCGGATGCCCATGATATAGTGTCAACTCAGAATCAAGCTGCTTGTGGTATAAGAAATTATTTGCTTAATAGGGAAGATTGTTCTTCTCATCACATTGCGTCTCATGACCACACATCAACGAAATCGATCAGTGTCGCCGCTATCCATGCTCCGAGCACGCTATCTTCTATCCATGCTCCGAGCACGTTATCTTAAGATCAGAGCCATGTACGACATAGACCTCTCGTGGCACCCGAGTGCCCAAAGTCGCGCGTCCTTGTCCGCTCGAATCCGGCAGCTATATTCATGGACGGCTAGCAGTGGACAGCTCCGGGCGTGCGCCGACCGCGGCGGTGAGCTCCAGGATTGCGGCGTCCTGCGGCCTCGAAGGATGCTGCGGCCAGGTGCTCTGCCGAAGGAGAGGATGGGTAGCTCAGGGCGGAGAAGGATCCGTAACCAGCGACGCACAGGGAGATCACGGAGTGGAACGCAGAGGATCTCGGGGTGCAGCTTGGCGTGGGGCGAACTTGGCGATTCGGAACGCTGGCGAGGCCCTGGTGGCCGGATCAGCGGCGATGGGGGTGGACAAGCACCGGTGGTGGGGGTAGAGGTCGGGGCCGAAGCAGCGGGATCCGGCACTGGAGCATCGATATCCGGCAGCGGCGGAGATGGGGACGGCTGCCGAAAGATGGAGCAGTTTGCGTTGATGTTTTTTTTTTTTTGAGGAGTTGCGTTGATGATGTTGTATGCGGACGCGAGGCTGAATTCTCCGAGGTGAAGTGCGTTCCGTCATGGTAAATTGCTAACTGCACCCCTGACTTAATCGGAACCATTAGATTTTATCAAGTGGGGCTGATCCGACGGAGCCAGTTAGTCTGGGTACGTTTGCCGGGGTGGCTTTAAAAAAACTCATGTTGGCTTGTTTAATACGGAGTAGTAGTGTAGATTAATGGGCCTAATAAAGGCCCATTTGCCCTCCTGGACACGTGGTAAGAAGTTGTACGCGGTGGGGCTCCTGATTTATCGCCTGCTTGTGCTTAATAAAAAGGATCGCCCGCTGGATGATGGAGGCTTCGTGATCAGTAGGACCGGCAACAATGATTTACTTGCTACAATCCTTACCCCCTTGCAGAACAGTCATGTGCAGTTATCATTTTCATCCACAAGTTGATCTTTCAGACTCAAATGGACTGCCCCTGAATATCTGAGATGGAACGAAAGAAGATAATATTGGATAATCCTATTTAGCTTTTTTTTAGAAAAGGGAATTTTATTACTCCCAGACTCTACATCGAGTGATGCACACAGCCGATTATTACAAAGTTTCAGCGTCAATTATTCAAGTTTACATATCCAGGGATCACAAAAGATCGAGACAAGCCTCAACCGACACAAATAACAGAAGCACAACTACAAAAGTCGACTAATATGCTGCCACGTATGTCAGGATAAAAAAATCCTGTGCCACCAACAGGAGTCGCGCACATCCAGCCACCATAAGGTCTCGCTGGTCCGAAGGTAGCAAGAAAGCCCATAGCTGGATCCAGTGCACCGCCATATGGATAACCTGTAAGACATGAAAAGTTTCTTTCCTGTTAAAAACAAGATTGTTGCTACAATTCCAAATAGACCAACAAATAGTTGAAACTCCGATACGAATCCTATCCTTGGTCTTTTTATCCATCCCATTCAACCAATTCCCAAACATATTAGTGACATTGGTAGGAGAAGAAATATTGTAAGTACAAAAAGCAACACGCCAAACAAGTTTTGCAAAAGGGCAGGAAATGAATAAATGTTCCACAGATTCACTATTCCCACAAAAAGAACGGTGAGAGTCGCCTTTCCAATTTCTTTTTGCCAAGTTATCCTTAGTCAGCACTACTTTTTTGTGAAGGAACCACGTGAACGACTTAATTTTTAGTGGAATTTTAAGTTTCCATAAGTACTTTTATAAGAATCTAGTATGTCCATTCATTAAGTCTTCATACATAATCCTATTTAGCTAACTGTAGTCCACTTGCCATACGAAACGGACCAAGACAAGAACATTGAGTGGCACGGCGACAAGTGGTGTTATGAGCACTTATCAGCATAGAAGAAACTTGGCAACGTACGTTCATACATAATAAACGACACGCATGAATGTAATACATGCGTACAAACGTTTAGATCGTCGTCTATATATCTCCCGCCATCCATGGATGCACAGTAGACTTTTGCGGCTCTCCAGGGAGAGATATGCTAACAGAGAGGATATGCTACCAGAGAGGGATCCAGCCTGCAGCACCGCCGCCAGCAGAACGAAATAAATGGCTTCATACGTGAATGCACAAGGCGCCACGCCGCTACAGACGTATACGGAGAATTCATAAACTTTATGGGATTATACAAACGAACTGGTTAATTTCACGGAAAAATAACCTCCTTGTCTGCAACAAAAAGAGACAAAAAGCGGGACGAAATCTTGTTTCGAGAGACAAAACCAGACGAAGAGCTTGTCGCGGAGGCGAGGCCCTTAACTGCGTATGTAATAGCAATAAAATGTACGGAGTACTGCTCAACCGTTCGACGGCAAAAGGTGAAGCTTTGTCAACGGGATTTCAATGGGAAAAGCACCGGGCGATGCAGTCACGGAGGATAACAGAAAGAAAATGACCCGTGGATGGATCAGCTGTCGGCTCGCGAAAGGCACCCCACGGGTGAAACGAGCTTGCCGCAGCCCGGCAACGGACGTGTCGAGTCGCCGGCCAGGGACTTGAAAGCCGAAAGCGACTGATCGCTGGTGATCGCGCGCAACGGATCCGCGCGGTGACTTGTCTCAGCTTCCGTACGTGTGACTGCTGCACTTCTTACTGGTGTCAACGTCCTACGGTTCAGGTGCATGAACCTCTAATTCTGTTTTCCAATTGGGGAGCTCAGGGCTCCCGATGGCACTTCTCATTTCATTTCATTTGGTAGAAAATAAATGACAGGGCTAGAAACTGATTCTCATGAGTAAATGACGACCGCTCCACTTCTTAATAATGGTGTTAACGTCTAACAGTACCTACCATTTTATTCTTGTTCATACTATTGTTCTCATCTAACCATTTTGACATTACTCGGCGTCGATTGTCGTGTTGTGTATATTGTTTTGAGAATGCAGTTAGTTAGGAGAAGGGTTTGCCATATGCAGAAAGTTTCATTACTGTTTTCTCCATGTAGCAGTTGGTTAATGGTTTACAACAAACAAATCTGAGATGTTTTTTGCTTTCGAGAGAAAATGACGAATGGTACACTTCAGATCTTGTTAATGTGTTGGGTACTTATCAACCCCCTCTGGTCTGGACTATCCTTTTATCCATCCATTTTTACATCACTTGGCGTCGATGTGTGCTTGTCGTATTGTGTATAGGTGTTTCCACTATGAAATGTAGTTAGTTAGGAGAATGGTTTACTATACATAGAAAAGTTTTGCTATTATAGCTCTAGGAAAAACTATCCTCAAGTTTTTTAGAGTGGGTTCCAAGTTTTACCCCCTCATTTGTACATTTGTGACACAAATTACCCCATCCGACGAACATGTGTCATTATTATTCGATCTAATAAACTTTGAACCTGATTTTATCCTATTATTAGATATGGGTTGATGTGGCACATCAGCAATGTGAAGAACTTGGAGAGAGTCATGAGTCATCTCTTTTCCATTCATTCTGTTTCTCGTTGTCTTCCTCATATCTTCAAACGACTATCCCCTCACACCTTTCCCAACAGACATGTGTTAGAAAGCCATGGTCCAAAGTTTCTTAAATGACGTAATCTAGTCTAAATTTTAGAGACCAAGTTTTTTTTTGTCACATATGTATAACTAGGAGGATTCACTCTTTTTTAAATCTATACAGTAGTTGGTTTACAGCCAAGCTTCATGGACTAAATGACGGATGATGCACTTCTCAATGGTGTCATGGTCTTATCCATTACATTTGATTCGGAATATTCGTCTATATGTCCATTTTGACATTGCTTGGCGTCGATGTTGTGTACATTGTTCTCATCATGAGATGTACCCAAGGTAGAAAAAACGATTACCGATTACAGAGAAGTTTTGCCACTCACTAGAAAAGTATCTTCTAGCAGAAAATAAACGATGTGGTTTACATCAAACAGTTAAAAACACATTGTGTGCTCCATGAGTAATGTAACTATCCGCATTCCCGTTTGTTTTCCCCTCTGCCGCATTTTGTGCACCGCTCTCGACGGTCCCAAACTGGAGCCATCTAAAGCCATATATGAACCGAACAAGCTAGTAGGAACAGGAGGCATCAGCAGGAAATGGCCGCATCGCGCCGAAAACTCCGAGACAATGGGAACAACCAAAACGGGTTACGGGGATCGCGAAGTAAGCTTGGGGTTGTTAGGAGTCGGTGGGGCTTGGCGTACTGCACTGATGAAGAGCAAGGCAGTTGCTTACATGGTCCTAACAGCTCACCCTTGTCTCCATGCAGAAGAAAGCGAGGACAAGGACTCTTTTAAACTCCTTTGCTGCCATATATATCTGCGTACGTGGGACAGGCTACAGCATCGTCGATGTCCCTGCTCCTACTGGACTCTCTGGAGACGCATCTGGTACCAAACAATTTTGTCACTGATATAGTGTTTCGTTCTCTCCTTCGATCAGCAGTGCTGGTCTTTCAAGGTTACCTGAATCAACCATTCAAAAAAAGGTTACCTGAATCTCTCTCGTTTTGGTGTTCGTGGGAGATGCTCAAATGCTGATCTTCTTGGCAAGGTTTTGACCTCCCACCAGAAACTACAACAGTGCAATCATCCGGGCTGGGGTTGCATTCAGCTGGAACACTCCACGCAATCTTAAACAGCCATAATTGGAGAAACGCATCGGCAACACGCATGCGTCCTACCACCATTTGTCCAATTCAGCCGGGCATACATATCCAAGACCCTACCAATTAGTCTCGCAGCGTTTAAAAACCCGGGACGATCGATCGACGCTGCTTCTCCATCTCCACTGTGACACTGTCCACCTCCGAACCGGGACACCTCACTTGCCACTACGGCCTCCCTTTCCACCCCTTAATTGCCGCTCCCTCTCGAGCCTGCCTGGGCGCCGCCACGTAGGCGACCGCCGACGGCGACAATCGTGGACCATGGCCGACACCGCCGCGTAGCTTTCAGCGTTTCACGGTGGCGTGGCCGGTCCCGGCGAGGTTGCGTGCCCGGAGTCGCAGCTGGCCTTTGGGAGGCTTCACTAAATGACGCATTCATAGCCGCGGCAAGGCCAGCCGCTCGGATCATGCCCCAATTATTTGATCAGAATCTGTGATGTGCGTACCGGATCAAGCTTTTCTAGTTCCAGGAGCACAACACAGCCTCTCAGCTTCAAGCATTGATTCGATGGTGAAAGAGCTCAGTGACGCCGTCGCCTCGGTGAAATGTACAAGTCGGGAACCAAGAGCTTCAGTTTACCTGTGGAGACCAGCCAGTGTGTAGCTTGTAGTCAGGCTTGTACTTTGCAATCAATGTGAAGAAACAGCTCAAACCAGGGGGCTTGGATTAACTGCTAACGCCATGTGCAATGAATGAATGCCACCGGATGACGATGCAGGGGTTAGGCTTTGCTTGATGCCATCACACTGGAACCACGATGATGCGCCTAACAGTGAACTGCGATTATTGATCAGGGTGGTATGTTTTTTTACACGAACTGAAGCTGTATGGGTGTCTGCTCTGTCAAAAGCAGGCTTTTGGATATGTGGTAGTACTGCACAGGAAGTGGATTTACTGGTGAATGGCGATAGGTGTGGGACTTCATCCCACCATAGTTTATCTTCTTGATGAGAATGATTCTTCTAAAAAGTGGTAGAGTTCCTCTGAAACTGCCAAGGGGTACTCTTCCTGCGGCAGAAGAGCGCCAGGGACCTCAACAAATTTGGTCACTCCTTTGGCGCCCTTGAGAGCCTCCATCTCGGCCTTCGACCTCCTGGGAGAATTCAGTGTCGACATTACTAAAACTGGGACATCTCCATCCAATTCAGCAAACAGCTGCAGGAATTCCTCCCTTGATTGGACAGGGTCAAGAAGGCCCGTCAGGAACGCGGCTGGGACAAATCGTGCGCCTTTTCTTTTGGTCAACTCGTAGCGGCTTTCGATGATATCTGGCGTCACGTTCTCAGGGTTGGCGTAGACATGCGATTTGTACTGGGACTGGATGGACTTCTCGTTGCTCACCAGAACATTGTACATCATCCAGCCGATAGCTGGGGCCCTGAGGGTTCCTCGTAGAAGCCCATACCTATTATTAACAGTTGAGAAAAATATTCAGAGCCATCAGTTTGAATCTTATGCACTGACAAAAAGTAGCTAACAGGAGTGACATTATCGCATATTTATCTACATCAGTATTCATTCTGCTTGTTTTCAACACATACTGCTTTATCCCAAGTTAAATGAGTATATTAATACACCTGAAAACAAGTGCTGGAGAACAAAATTGGTGATCTCTTTACTCATTAAGCCATAAAACCAATCTGGAAAATGAAGTACCTGCAAAACTATGCCACTGTACTCTCTATCTGCAACAACATAAACAAATATTACCAACAAAATGAATGCACAAGGCACACTCATTTGTACACAAACATTTTCTTAGTTGCACCCCACCTGTAGAACCACCATGTTACAAACTGTTTATAAGCGGAAGGATTTGCACGCAAAATAGTGCTGCATTACTTTGTCCTTAAACACCAAGCATATTTACTCTTCGTTGAATGAGATAGTCCAAGTTCACTAAATGCGTATAACAGAACTACTGACAGACATGAACACGACAGAACAAATGGCAGGATGAGGTATGCAAAGCATGCTTTGATACATTCAAAAGGGGGTATTTTTGCATATAGTCCTGTTGTTCTAAAGACTATCCAGATCATCTTATTGTTTCGATAATTTGACAACATCATAATTCTGGGTATGTTTCATGCCTATCACATCTGTGTAGCGCATCTTTGTATATTCACACTTGACAATTGACATACACCAGGAAAAATAAATATTGTGAGCAATGGGTGAGTTATGTTGGGCCCAGTACCTTGTTTCCATATCAGAACCTCGGCCAAATACAATGGGAAGGGGTCCAGCCCAAGTAGGTGCAACAGCAGCAACAGCGGATGGTTTGATAAGACCCTTCCCAGCCGCACGGACTGCTATAGTTGCTGCATGACCACCTCCAACTACTACCAATTCACCATCTGAAAATAGCATATACAGTACAACCACATCGTTAAGTCATTACGGGCATTCAAACAAAAGGATGATTTCAAAATTCTTGGGAGTTACTGAAAACCATACTGAATTACTAACAAATGCCGTCAATGTGACAAACATCAATCACCTGGAATTTGTGTTCTATCTTCTGGCATACGTCTACTCGTTAAGGGCATGTACAATGCCCGACGCTTGTTTAGGCGCTTGTGGAGGAAAAAAAATCGATAGCGTCCATGCAAGAGTCCAATGCTCCAAGTCTATTTTCCCCTAGACGCTTACGATACCACCTGCCTACCGTCTGTGCGGAAGGAAAAAGATCGGAAGCGTCAGGCGCCTCAGTTAGCATCGACGCAAGGCTTATTCCTGGGTTCGACCGGGAACAGGGCATAACGGCCAGGAAATTGTTCCTAGCGATGGCTTTAGCGCCGCGTTGTACAGTACATGGCCTAAGATTGATAAGATAACACTTCCATTGTGGACTTAAATGTTCTGCTGAACTGTGGTAAGCTCCTTTCAAACTATATTGCTACTCTACCTAGCAGAGTTAAATGCATCCGCAGTCCTGAAAGTATTCGAGGTTTGCCAGCCGGGTCCTAGTTCTTTGAAAATAAACATTTGGGTCCTAATTGTGGATAAATCGTCCATTGCATTTTACTCCTGTTGGAACTAAATCACTTAGCCCCCTTCTAATAAGGTTGTGCTTCACACACACGAACACATATGCATATATGAGTATATGACAGACCACAAATATGCTCTATATATCATACATATGCTTGAAGCTACATCTTGGCTTACAAGCTTTTTTTACATGGGAGGGGTGGTACCCCTATTTATACTTGTACATAACCCTTAAGATTGTTGCCATGTGGCACAATCCAAACCCTACACCATACTTCTAGAATACTTTATAAACCCTAGATATTTTATACTACTCCTAACTATCTTACTCTAGAACATTCCTAATTCTAGAGTTCTCCCTACATACCCTGAATACTTCATGATTAAGCTAGCTCCTTCTACCAGCCAACTACATTGACAAGATTACTCCTAACAATCTCCCCCTTAATCTTGTCATATCAATTGAGATCCTCTCGTCTAGATCACCTGGACCATGCGCTTCATCTTGTGACGGCCTCGCACCGCCTAATGTCTAGCAACGGCATCGCACCGTGCTTGTCAGCCTCACACCGACTCCATATAAGATGGCATCACACCATCGATTCGGTTTCACACCGACCTTCCATGTGACTGTGGCATCACACCACAGTCGTCGGCCTCACACCGACTCTTCCACTTAACGATGGCATCACACCAGCGTCATTGGCTTCACACCAACCTTTCCGTAGACAATGGCATCACACCATGTCACCATAGTGGTCAGCCTCACACCGACGCCCTCTACGACGATGGTATCACACCACCGCCTGTCCACAGTCTCCAACAGTATCACACCGTTGGGCATGCACTTTGAACACCCCCCTCATAGGAGTGTTGGCTCATCGTCGACTTGCATCTTCTTTGGGCTTTCTTCACTCTTCCACATCTTGCTGCATGCATGCAGTAGCTTCACCATGTTGCCTTCATAGCTCCAAGACCACTACACCAGCATGCCTCACACGGTGACTTCAGCTTGTCATAGATGACGCCTTCACAGCGCTGTTCACCACGTTGTCTTGCCACAACATCACATTGCTTTGTTGGCTTCGCACCAACTCTCCATGATGACAATGGCATCGCACCATCGTCGACGGGTCAGCGGCATCGCACCGTTGCCGCCTCGTAACGACATCACACCATGATCTCCTCATGACGGCATCACACCGTCGTCTTCTCTTGGCAGCATCACACCGCCTTCTCCTCCTAGCAGCATCATGCAGCAACCAACAGCTAGCGGCATCGCACCGCCAACAACCTCCATCTCACACCGTCGTCCTCCACATCGCATGGAGTCTATCGCCACCGACCTTAGATCTTGAGGCTCTGATACCAATTGTTGGAGCTAAATCACTTAGCCCCCTTCTAATAAGGTTGTGCTTCACACACATGAACACATATGCATATATGAGTATATGACAGACCACGTATATGCTCTATATATCATACATATGCTTGAAGCTACATCTTGGCTTACAAGCTTTGGTTACATGGGAGGGGTGGTACCCCTATTTATACTTGTACATAACCCTTAAGATTGTTGCCATGTGGCACAATCCAAACCCTACACCATACTTCTAGAATACTCTACAAACCCTAGATATTTTATACTACTCCTAAATATCTTACTCTAGAACATTCCTAATTCTACAGTTCTCCCTACATACCCTGAATACTTCATGATTAAGCTAGCTCCTTCTACCAGCCAACTACATTGACAAGATTACTCCTAACAACTCCAAGTATTAACCTACGATAATTATGTTCAGGAGCACTGTTAGACGTTAGTATACAGCTGCCAACCAAGAAGAATCTTTCCAGGAAACATGTTTTCTAAAACATTTTAGTCGCTTGTGAATAGCGCAAACATAATTCTTCTAGACTCATGTAAAACCACTGAACAGTATCAACCACACATCTATTTAAAAACAACAACGGTTACAATAAACATATGCAGGTAAAGTAGGAAGCTACACCGAAGGTAGAAAAATGAATTGTAATAATCGCCAACCAAATATGCATAACCAAAGCATACAATCAGGTACAAATTCCAGTGGAAGTGCTTGCAATGAAAGACTACCAGTGCAATGAAAGAGTAAAGTTTGGTTTACCTGCATCTGCCACAGGACTATTTGGTGAATTGATTAGCTGAACCAGAAAATTCTCCATCACATCAGCATTGTAGTTCAGCGATGGCCTGTCTGAATAACCCAGACCAGGCCAGTCGACAATAGTAGCACGGTAGCTGAGTTCTCCTTTCCGTGTCACAATATCTTTAGCGACCACCCTCCATTCTTCCACTGTGCTAACATCAGAAATCGTAGGGATCATAAGGATGTTCTTCACATTCTCAGCAGTTCCTTGCTCATGTTCCTCATAGTAAACGCTTATTGGCTTATCCTCAAATGTCCACTGCCAGCTCCCAGTCTAGAAAAGCATAATAATAATGTTACAGCACAAACAATAGCACAATACCATGGAGAGGCAAAATAAAATTGCTCATGTGAACACAGTCAGTAGCCTAATGCAGAGATATTTGCCACTAATAGTCGATATTTACTAAAGACCTTGCTGTTAATAAATGGATAGAGAAAAAATTGTACAAGCGGAATCTATTGGAGTAAACATTGTGCATATTAGCTTTACGTTCAGCACAACATGTTGTTTAAGTCTTCAAGATCTAACGTATCCCATTTATCCAGAAGAACTAATTTTAGGTATCAATCCACATTGGACCAATGTTGACCATCCTTGTGCATGGCCTCCAAGTTTTCTGGCTGAGTGAGCACACATGACAAGGTATCGGAATAATCATAGCACTGGCATGTCTTAAATCGTCAAGACTTTCAGAAAATGAAGTTATGTTAATACTCAGATTGTCAAGGAAAAGCTGTTAGCAATTCCGTTTCATTTGCCTCACAGTTTAAACCCAGTAGACAAGTACAATGAGTGAGGAAATCTGGTTTTCGAAGAAGATAACATGCAAAATGTGATCGAAGCCTATGAATGGGCAAGTTGAAGGAGTCTGCAATCTTGGGTACACTTAGGGCATCAAACAGATCATGGGTGGCAGGCAACATGTTATCAAGGCAGGCAGTGGCAGAGCTATGTGTTAGCTCTGGGGTAAGCTGCTCACCAGCTATTACGGAAAGCTTCTTTCAGTTTATGCATATTTATGGATTGACTGCTATCTAAGCTGTCTGACGCTGCGGGATTTTGCCGCTGGCTCCACCACTGAAGGCACGGTGCAGCATGTGAATGGCATAAAAGAGAAGAGTGAAGGAAGGAAACAAAAAGAGAGCAGGATGGCACATTTTTGGTTGCCCTCCTATTTCTCTTTTATTTTCCTTGTAAAGTCAATTTTAAATATCTAAACCTCTCATAATTGTGAGTGTAGGAGCAATAGGACATCAACTACAATCTTTCTTGGATATCATGCAAATATATGCATAAACTCGGTGGCCTCAGGGAATAGAAAAACATGGAGCGTGACCGTGGTCATGCTGTTTCAGCGAAGTCTTCGATCCTGTCTTCAAAATTAGGTGGTACTGTAGCTCATAAAGTCATTGAGCGATGGTGTTTTCGTGTTCCTAGGTTGATGGTCGTCTTCGTTGTTCTTCTCCAATGGCTTTTTCAGCGGCAGCAGAGCATGATGGTGGTCGGCGAACCTGGCGAGTGGCGAACACAAAGGTCTTCACTCTTCACGGATGTTATTTAGTTACTTTCTTAGGGCATGTACAATGGTGATATCTTAGCCCCGCCACGAGAGAAATGAAAAAAAAATGCGGTTGCTTTCTCTTAGCTAAGAGATGATCTCTTATTAAAAAAGATAAGATACTTTGCCCATTGTACACGTTGTGTTCTCTTAGTCACACATTTTTTAATTAAATTTTAATCATTCCATAATCTCTAGTCGCACGTTTTTTAGGAGTAATTACGAAAGATATAATCAGTTGTATAACATGTTTTTTGTTTTCTCTAACATGCAATGGAATGAATAAGAGAAGACACTCTCTTCTCAACATTTGTACATGCCGTTAGGCCTTAATTTTCTGTATGTTGGTGGAGCCAGCTGTGTCCTCTCGATATACTACATCTGTATTTGTACTCATCTTTGTATGTTCTCCTTATACATCTTAATACAGATGCGTACGACGTACGTTTTCAACAACAAAAAATCAAGGGTTAGCTTCGTGTACAGTAGATTAAATTGTATATTAAATTCATTCCAAATTTGTGGTAGTATCTTGGCAGTGTGCAGCACCAAACTTATGACATCTAGGTGCCACAACTTCTGTTCTTAAAGATTTTTTTTGCCACGCTTTTAAAGTTTAGAACAACATGAGAATTTCTTACAAAAATGAAGGCCTAGAAAGCAATTTGAGATCTAAATCTGCCTCTAACAGTTCGTGAACCCCAATCGGGCAATCGAGGACTCGCAGCTTATTCAACACATTCCTCAGCCAGAATGACCCAATACAACGATTCTGATGAGCTCAAATCCGGCAGAGGCAGACAGCCACACCATTAATAATGCTGATACTTGTATTCGGGTAGTAATTGTTCGGTGATCTCACCTTGGAGGGCGAGGACACAGGCTTGGAGGCTGGAGGGGAGGCGACGGCGCGCACAGCGAAGCCCCTCGCCCGCCGGAGCGGAACCAGGCGGTTGGAGACCGCGACGGAGGGAGCGAGGAAGGCGGCGGCCGCCGCCGCCGCGGAGGTGTGCATGGGGGGAGAAGGAGGCGCAGGCGGCAGCGCGGCGCGACGGAGGTGTGGAGAAGAAGCGGACGACGTGGGCTGCAGTGGACTCGGGAATACGGCGACTAGGAGGAGACTCGCCGTCGTTTTGTTGCGTCCTCTCGATTTGCTTGTGTTTTTTCTCTCGGAAGCTTCTGGTCTACTGCGTTTGATTTTTTTTTTTTTTTTTTTTTTTGCGGAAAGTAGAAGATGATATTAAACCCCGAACATTACAGAAAGATCCAGATGAAAAGTAGAAATTACAAACGGATCCTTCTGGATCCCGACGAGGTCAACGACGAAGACGGGTCGCCGGCGCGCCGCTGCCACCGCTCCCTTTGACGCCTTTAGACGGAGCGGCCCCTCGACAGCCGGGAAGTCGACGAACACACCAGACTCCAGAGAGCCTGCACCTTGGCCAATCGACGCCATCGCGGGATTCTTCACCATCTTCCACCTTGAGGTCAACGAACGGATCCACCACCTACCTGGATCCGGCGAGGGGAGACACCAAAAGGACGCGCGTCCCGCCGCGAAGCTCCGGGGAACCACCGCAGCAGAGGGGAAGAACGCCGCCCCCAACCACCTCCAGCCCGACCGCGCCGCCGCCCCCACAACGCCGCCAGAAGAGGACCTACAAGACCCTACACTATGTACAAGCCGCAGATCGGGATCCCCCCGCCTCCCGCCGCCGGAGCGGCCGACGGAGACGAAGGAATCCCGCGATCTCCCGGCGAGCGAGGTGGATCTGAAGGCGAGCTCAAAAGTTCGCCCCTCTCTTACTGTAGATGGAGGAGGGGAACGAGCAGGCGTGACTCGCTGACTGCGTTTGATTTGCCCATACCACTATCAGCTTAGCTTAAATTCCTTATTTTGAAAAAAAAAAATTTAAGTTCCTTAGACCACTGGTAGTTCAAAATTCAAATGACTATAATAGTTGTACTACATTTTAAACCGCAATGTGCAATGTTACCATATTACTGTAGCAACGTGTACGGTGACGGACCTAGGAATGCATCCGAGTATGACTGAGAGCACGAAGGGATTTTTGTGGCGAGAGGTCCACAGCAGATGCAGAATTTAGCCAAATTAACAAATTTGCTTCCTTACAATAATATTTGTGCCCACTCGTGCAACCACGTTTTCCCCAGCAAAACAACTTACGCAACCAACGTTTTTTCAGTGGAAGACATGCATTCACGTGGACAATTCACATCTCCACATTTTCATTTTGACGACCGAGCAGCGCTGGAGACCAAAACAAACAAAAAGATGAACGTCCTAGCCAGAGTGTCTTTGGGCCTAGCCGTCTGATGGGCCTAAACCAACAAGATAGTGGCAGTAGAACAAAACAAAAAGTGCCTTAAGCGTCCAATAGAGGGCTGACGTCTGGGGCCTTTTCAACATCGGGCGTATCTAGCACGGCCCATTAACATGAACAGTTTTTTACAAATCTAAAAAATTATATATTAAAAACTATTTTCACAAATATATTTTAAAATTTAGAGAAAAATATATGTATGGTTCAAAATAATTGCTTACATGGTTCAGAATAATTGTTTTGAAGTTCAAAAAAGTTCATACAGTTTGTAAGATGTGCTTTTTGCTCTTTTGAATCTCGTCATTAACGTTAAGCCTATTACATCCAAAGGTATTACAAAATGGAAGAATCATATCAACATCCATGAATGCGAAATCATATATTGAACTACCGATTTGGCAAAAATTGTTGTAATCATAGGATCTGCTAAATTCACATGCTAGAAATATAAACGGTCTTGAACCGCTCACATCCGCCAAAGGATAAAACCGACGCCTTCAATACTCCTGAAATTCTCGACCATAGAGGCCAAAGATAACAATAACTTCGATGTGTTTTATTCTCACGTTAAAGAATGAATCAAATCTTCGCACGTAGGATTCAGACCTACGACCGGTCGGTTAACAACCGACCACTCTACTACTAAGCTACTTAGAAACAAGGGGAGATTTGAACTCCTAGAGTTCAACTGCCATTCTCAACCCACGAGCAGTATGAGTCTGATTCTTTCCTTAAAAAATCCTATCTATTATTTTCCAAGATTTTAAAAAATTATATGAGAGGAAAAATCCAAACAGTTCAAAATAATTACTCACAGGGTAGAAAAAATATTCACTTATGACACAACAAAAACATTCATTTAATTTTATTAAAATAAAATATGAACAAAAAATAAATGAAATGGAAAGGAAACAAAAAAGGTAAAGGTAAAAAAAAAGTGCAAACGAAACAATAACAAAAATACACATCCAACAAAAAGTAATGTACTTAGATTAGATAGGCCCACCAACGCGTGAGCTTCATCCCTCTTTGCACTAACGGGTGCTTAAGGCATCAAATCAGAAAGTTTTGCTCCTTTTTATCGGTAAAAGCCTTGGCTTATAAAAAGGTGAGGGTTTTATTATTGTTGGTAATTTTGAAAATTTGTATTTACTTTCTATAGATTAATTTTATCCTAAAGATGTTTGTATTGTAATAAATGTCCATATATCAAAAATAGATGTTCGTATGAGTAAGAACAATGGTCATATGTGTTTGTATTATTGTAAATAAATGTTCGTGACTTGAAAAGTGTTTTTATATATGCTAAATAATGTTTGTGGGAGTATGAATAAATGTTCATGGTTATCTACGTAAAAGTTCATGGCGGTAGAAAGGTTGTTTCCATATATGATATAAAATATTCATAAAGACAAATTAATAAATTCATATAAAACAGAGAAAATAGTCCCTCCGTACCAAATTAAAATATGTTTTGAATATATTAAAATAGTCTACATGCAGATTTAAATAAGTGAACACACACTAAAAATGTGTTTATATACATGTGATTGTTGGATGTATGCCCAAAAGGCAATAAAGTTTAACATCTGATTCATAATTATGCTTCATGATTCTATGCTATAACTGCGGTGACTCCTGAATATGTGATTCAGAGGAAAACTCACTCGCACGTGTAGAGACATGAACAGAATAAAGTATACCCTAGTCTTGCCATTTAGACTAATTCGTTGATTGCTAGAGACCACGTTTTCCTGGTCTGAGACATTGTTTACGTCAGCATCAATGAGTGGCATATTTTTGGTGGAAACATTATGGTTGGGTAGACCCAAATCGCTGATATGCTAAGTAAGATTCCAAAGTGTGTTTTTGTCCTTAGTGCAATATCGCAGATGGTTATTATATGACATGTCCATTGACCATGAGGTTATTAGGGTTGTGTATACTGGAAGAATTACTTTGGTACTGTCAACACCACGGCCGTAACTGGGTGGTAAAACGGGAGTCAATGGCTGATTACCAAGGTATGCATAATACCTAATGTTCCAAGATGGGAAATTACTTCTCTGTCAAAAGAGAGATACTTCCAGGGCCCACTCGGTATGTATGATATCCAATATGTTCTGCAGACAATGCATGATGAAGTTACATCATGTGGGATATCAGATTACAGGAACGAGAAAAGGAAACTTATCGATAATGAGATAGACATAGATATAGTGAATCAGGGATTGATTCATGGAAATTTCAGGAATAATTTATCTCGAGTAATTTCAGTATCGTGAGTAATGGGAATGACGAATTAATAATCAACAGGTTCAACAGAGTGTCGTTTGCATAACGGTAGCAGTTATTCAGGTAGCCCATGTACCTGACCCAGGCCGTGATTAGATGGAAACATCTAATTATAGCTACACGTTATCGAACCTGTAGGGTAACTCGCTTAAATCAGTTCTAGTTTGTTGTGTATATGGTTGGTCTGGATACCGAGAGAGTATCACCAGAATGGTTTCTGCGTGGTAGATAATATCTTTATCAGAGAGATTGGATTATGCAGACACTAGGTGTCTCGGAGTAATAGAAATAGTTTCTATCACTAGTCGGATTTATTCCGACGGTTTATATAAGAGCGAAATATTTATCTGGAGTATTTTATCTGCGGACACTGGGTGTCCCGGATCATGTAAAAGTGTTTTATATGATAAGTAATTAATTCGGGGAATATTATGTAAAAGGAAATATTCAAATAAGAATTAATTAGACAAAATATTATTTAAATATTGATGTATTTAATTAATAAATAATTATGGAAAATATTAAATTGGATTTTGGAGCCCACCACCAGGGGACTACCAAGTGGGACCATGGGGCCCACAAGGTAGCCGCACCCCAGCATGGGGCGGGAGGGCCCAAGGCGCCAGAGGAGGGAGCCTCCCCCTCACCCGAACCCTAATGGGTCTAGGGCCCATGGCGATGGCGGTTGGGGAGGGGGAGTTGGGGAAGAACTCCTCCCCCCCCCCCCCCAAAAAAAACCGAATTGAGGGGAGTTGGAGTCCAACTCCTCCCTAGGGCCGGCGGTGCAAGGGAAGGAAAGGGGGAGGTGAGTTGGAGTCCAACTCCAACTCTCCCTCCCAAACCAAATTAGGCTAGGGGTATTTCCCCTTGCCCAAGTCCCTCCACCCCTTGGCCTCCTATATAAACCCCCACCCCCTCTCCTTTGGAGACACACAAGTTTAGATCTCTTCTAGTTGGATTAGTGGGAACCTCTAAATATTTAGAGGGATCCTCTCCGATTAGATCTAGATCTAGATGTCTAATATCTCTCTCCCTTCTTCTCATGTGTTGAGATCTCCACCTTCATATACACCAGCGAGTGCTTCAAGTGTGGACGGCGAAGCCCTGCTGGACTAGATTAGATGTATGCGTGCGAAACACAGAGGGGTGATCCGTTGAGAAACGGTTGACCCTATCTCACTCTGTTGGATCAAGGCGGGACGCGAGGAGTCTACGGTATTCTCTCAGCTAGGCTTAGCCGAGGGAGTTCTTCCACAAGCTTCATCGACGTCATCGACATCGGCGACGACTACGTCGACCACGTCAACCGTTGACTACGTCAACTTCGTCATCGACATCTCTTCCGCTTCAACGGTGTCGGTAATGATTTACAGTTGGATCAAATATGCATGTCTTGTACTTGTATCTTCATAGTAGATCTTGGCTGTTGCGTAGTTGGCGAAATTTTTGTTTTTCATAAACGCAACCCAATAGTGGTATCAGAGCAGTCTATGCGTAGATACATGATTTGATCTAGAGCACATGGTGTGCGGGCACCGCATAAGATCTAGAGCAGTCTATGTTATTGAAGTCGTTTCTTCTAACATTCAGTTTATTTATGTTTGCTTCCCAATATGCGGTCTTGTCTTGTTTCCAGCGGCATAGTAAGATCTCGGACTTCTGGCAATCCGCGGACCTTCCGGCTGCTCATAGTATGCCCATCGGCGCCAGCGAAGTGCTTCAGTAGCTTCGAATCTTATTATAGTTGGCCTCGTTGAATTGATAGCGGAAGGGGCATGTGGACTAGGTCCACACGGGGGTCACGCGCACATGTGATCATTTAGATGGGGAGCCGCAACGTTTTCGTAATCTTGGGTTGTCCATCACCCCGCAATGTCAATCTGGCAACATGAATGATCATGCTTGGTCAGGGCCGTAGGTTTTTCATTGGGATTCTTTGGGAATCCTACAGCCATGCTAAAATATGCAAACAAACGTTAGAGGCGTCTAACTCTGTTTTGCAGGACATGTGATGTGGTATCGTCTCGAAATATTATTTTGTTGACTAACCTTGTTTTGTTTGGCCGGCGTGCCGTTCTTCCTTGTTTGTCAAGCTATGGTGATAGTGGAGGATAGGAGAAGGCATGCACTTGTCATGAACCTCGACATGGCCGCACCGGTGGAGGCGCCACCGGTAGATGGAGGAAGAAGACTATACTACATCACGAAGTGTTATTTACTTGTGCATGTTTTATATCTGTTTTCTTGCTCTTCCCTTGATTGCGCAGTAGTGTGATTATTAGGGAGATTCCTCAGTAGCTGCAGAGTTTAATTACTTGAGCTAAAATTAAAAATATCAAGGAGATCGTGCTCATCCAACCGTGGCACCGTCAAATCAGGCGCTTGTCACCGTACGCCATGTATCCATGAGTAATGTGTGCCAAGGGTTTGGGAGGCGGGCACGAACCGTTCTAGCAGCATGATCGGTTGGTTGTCTTGAAGTCCAAGCATAACAGTTATGAGTTTGGAGCACATCCATCGAAAGATGAAATGGAAGTCACGGCAGGAAGTGATCTGTTGACCTACCCATTGTAAGCTACGTTCAATGGCATGTATCCATCTATTGATCGTATTTTGAGCGTGGATTTGTATACACTAATTTGATCTTGAGGAATATCAATTTTAGTGGGAGCACATTATTAGTTTATCTTTAACTAGTGCTAGAAAAATAATTATGAACATGTCTTAGTGAACTTTAGATTGTTGTAGATCGACACACGTAACACCTGCTATTACCTTGGTCCACTACTTTTAAGAAACCACTTTCTACCATTAGGAGTAAATATGTTGTTTGGGTATGTTTCCTAAGTTTTGTACTTAGGGTGCCAAGTATAAGTATGTTCTCGACGCTCCTCCTTCGGGGTTTGTTGGAAAACTACTTATGAAAGGGAAGCTCACACCTTGAAGAGTGATGAGGTGTCTCTATCCAATGTCTTATGTTGACATGCATGGGCCATGAGTTGCAGAAGCGGTTGGATCGCATATCTGCTGAGCGACACGATCGTCGTACTCATAGCCATGTTCCAGACTCAGGCAAAGACTGAGAGTTATGAGATAACAAAGGTTTTTGGTCATGTCACATGGCAGAAGGAAGCTCAGCAAGTGAGCATGTAATCAAGTTGATTGATTGCGGTATTAGGCTGCAGACTCTGGGGTTTTCTAATCCCAGCTGAGCCAAATACAGATTTGATGTTGTCTTCACTTCCCCGTTTAATACGGATGTATCATGATTCAAAACATGAGTGGGAGGAAGAAAATATTAAATGGCTCCTTGCTATGCTGAAATCTGCAGAAGCTAATGTGATGAGGGATAACAACCAAGTTCGATTGTTGCCCAATTCGCATGCTTCAAGAAAAGAGGAAGAAGAAGGCTGAAGGTGTTAACACACTGGATAAGCTTTAAAAGGTTAGTTCAGGAGAATCCTGAATATCTCTTCTGAGGAAAGAAAAGATATTGGAATTGGAACTGTAAAAGGTTTCGGGCACTAATAAGAAGAGTTGTACTTAAATGATATTAGTTATTCTTACTAGTATCTCTGGAGTATTGATTGCGAAGAATTTTTCTTGCGTTCAATATAAGGGCTGCGGAAAGTAAGAAGTATGGAGAATAAAAGGTGGTGGTGTGTGCTAAGTTTGGCGCATGGACCTTCGTCCTTGGATGAAGACGTCTCCACTTTTATTTTTCAAGTTGAAAGATTTGTGAGCTTCGGCTCAAGTTATTAGATCGCATGTTTGGCGATAAATATTCTTGTGAATTTATAGGACAAGTTGGTCCTGTTTATTATGATAAAGAATATTGGAGATCACTCCCTTTAGGGATGATCAAGTTGCAAATCTTTTAAGTTAAGGGAATATCATTTGTTCTAAAATATTTTGTGATTGTGTTGATATCACCTTCGGGGACACTATCATCTTGGATGCATCATATGCATGATGGAAGGAAATCCAAGATATTGCACATAGTGAAATCAACAAAAGATAAAGGTTTTGGACTGTTAATGATTTTATCATTGATGTCTAAAGTTTCACAAAATGTTTTAGATATAAAGTCTTGGTGATTATAATTATGTCTTGAAAGTTTTCAAGTCATAATCTGACTAAGTGTGACGAAGTCAGCACTAAGAATCTTCTTGTTTTTGCATAATGTTTGGCAATACTCAATCTAGAATATGTTTGCTCGCTAGGTAATTTTAGCACAGTTAATTGTCTTGCTTCGTGTCATTGTTTTGAAAGATAAACTATGAGACGTTGGTCTTAGGTACTAAAAGTTTCTGAAATATTGGAACTTGGTCCTAAGATAAAGGACAAAAAATTTCATTGTCTCTTGCCTCATGTCATTGTTTTGAAAGATAAACTTTGGGGACATGATGGATTTAGGTTCTGAGATTTTCTGAAAGATGAAACTCGATCCTAATAGTAAAAGACAATGAGTTACTTTGTTGGTTGTTCCAATAAGTTAATTGGAAGTCCTCTTATAACACCACATAAGTACAATGTTTTGTTACTAAGATAGATGTGATTCTTAAGGAATTTATTCCTTGTTGAATTCAGTGGGAGGATGGTGATTCTTGAAGAGATTATTGAATCTTCGGAAATAGTTATCAGAAGTTGTGCAGGCGGAAGCAATTCCAATTGACAATTCTTTTAGACTAATACCGAGAGTCATTGCAATATGAGCATGACTTCTTGTCAAGAAATAATCACTTAACAAGATAAAGAGCATATGAGTTTCTAGGAAACTTGAGTATATGCTAAGACAAAGTAATAAGATAAGGTGCTATAGTATCCAAACCTTCATGACTTAGAGTCATATTAATTAGTAATATCATCAAGTTCGAGTTGAGAGACTTGAAGGAATTCCTATTGGAATATTTGATCATAAAGCTTGTTTTGTCATAAATGGTTTTATGACAAATTCAAGAGTTGACTACTCAGGATCATATGATCTGTAGCACGGCTTTGTTGATCTAAAAGGGACTAGTAGATTTGTATGAGATGTTAACAAAGTATATTCCTCTAAGGAAAATAATCGAGTATGTGTACGATGTACAACTCGAGGGCTTTGTTAAATGAATACAATACTAGTTATTTAATGAGTATGTTTGTATAAGATGTTAACAAAACAAATTCCTTTGAAGGAAAATTTATCGAGGATGTGTACTAGGTACAGCTCGAGGGTTTTGTTAAATGAATACACAACTTGTCATTAAAAGTATGTCTGTGGTGGCAGACAGATGATGATATGAAGGTTGGATTAGTTTTGTAATTATGTGAAGTAAAACAAGCAATGTTTGACTTCATAGGAAATTGCAAAGTTCTTAAAAGTTAGTGGGAGCTTGTTTTGGTATTCAATTAATTTTGGAAACCATTAAAATACTTCATTTGATAGAATATGTGTATCATTGAAAAGTTGTTCAATGAAACGTATGGAGCAAGGAATTAGTATCATGACAGGATGTATCCTGATAATGATTTAATATCTTGCTGCAAGAATGCATACAAAGTGTTTTGAAGTAAAATTCGAAACATGAGAGAACTAGGTTCTTATAAAGGATAAGGAAATTCATATGCAAGAACCACGATAGCATATCAGTGGTGAGCATGATCAAATGATTCTATCATTTTATCATCATGGGAATTTCCTGAATAATGCATTCTTGGATTCAAATATCAAGTGATAAAAGAAATTGTTGGCAAGTTGACTTTGTAACAAAAGTTCAATTGACTCCAATTTTATAAAGTATTCTCTAAATGGTGTTTTGAAGAAATTCAAAAGAGAATATCGAAATGTAAGAGTTACATTGGACAAAGACTTATGAGATAAGCATAAAGGATAAACCAAGGATAAAACATGATCTTATGATTTTGTGAAATAGCAAGGGTTAGGATGCTTAATTTATTTTAGCATAGAGTTACGTAACACTACAACAAGTCGCAGTGACAGTGGGAGCTTAAATGATTCCAAAAGGGTTATCGGTTCATTGAATGAACTAGGTGTGGTTCTTTACAAAAGAAGCAGCAATGTTGTGAGAACAGCAGAACTGTTTTCTTAGTTAGAGTACCAAGGTTTCACCTTGAATAACCCAGACTGCATTTGATCATGATCAAGGAGATTATGATAGAAAAGAGTTTTCTGCATAATGCATAAAGTTCACACAGCCCCAAAGGGTCTGATGACAAATGTCTACCACAGGAAAGGAAGCATGAGAAACCATCTGTTTCACCCAGATGTTGAGTCTTGTGCAAATAGTAAATTGCCTATTGTGCAAGTGGGAGACTGTTGGATGTATGCCCAAAAGGCAATAAAGTTTAACATCTGATTCATAATTATGCTTCATGATTCTATGCTATAACTGCGGTGACTCCTGAATATGTGATTCAGAGGAAAACTCACTCGCACGTGTAGAGACATGAACAGAATAAAGTATACCCTAGTCTTGCCTTTTAGACTAATTCGTTGATTGCTAGAGACACATTTTCCTGGTGGGACATTGTTTATGTCAGCATCAATGAGTGGCATATTGTTGGTGGAAACAATATGGCTGGGTAGACCCAAATCGTTGATATGCTAAGAAGATTCCAAAGTGTCTTTTTGTCCTTAGTGCAATATCGCAGATGGTTATTATATGACATGTCCATTACCATGAGGTTATTAGGGTTGTGTATACTGGAAGAATTACTTTGGTACTGTCAACACCACGGCCGTAACTGGGTGGTAAAACGGCAGTCACTGGGTGATTCCAAGGTATGCATAATACCTAATGTTCCAAGATGGGAAATTACTCCTCTGTCAAAAGAGAGATACTTCCAGGGCCCACTCGGTATGTATGATATCCAATATGTTCTGCAGACAATGCATGATGAAGTTACATCATGTGGGATATCGGATTACGGAACGAGAAAAGGAAATTTACCGAACGGATAGACATAGATGTAATGAATCAGGGATTGATTCATGGAAATATCAGGAATACTTTATCTCGGGTAATTTCAGTATCATGAGTAATGGAATGACGAATTAATAATCAACAGGTTCAACAGAGTGTCCTTCGCATAACGGTAGCAGTTATTCAGGTAGCCCATGTACCTGACCCTGGTCGGTGATTAGATGGAAACATCTAATTATAGCTACACGTTATCGAACCTGTAGGGTAACACGCTTAAGTCAGTTCTAGTTTGTGTGTATATGGTTGGTCTGGATACCGAGAGAGTATCACCGGAATGGTTTATGCGTGGTAGATAATATCTTTATCAGAGAGATTGGATTATGCAGACACTAGGTGTCTCGGAGTAATAGAAATAGTTTCTATCACTAGTCGGATTTATTCCGAGGGTTTATATAAGAGAGAAATATTTATCCGGAGTATTTTGTCTGCGGACACTGGGTGTCCCGGATCATGTAAAAGTGTTTTATATGATAAGTAATTAATTCGGGGAATATTCTGTAAAAGAAATATTCAAATAAGAATTAATTAGACAAAATATTATTTAATTAAATATTATTTATTTAATTAATAAATAATTATGGAAAATATTAAATTGGATTTTGGAGCCCACCATCAAGGGACTACCAAGGGGGCCCACAAGGTAGCCGCACCCCTGCATGGGGCGGGTGGGCCCCAAGGCCCAAGGCGCCAGAGGGGGGAGCCTCCCCCCTCACCCGAACCCTAATGGGCCTAGGGCCCATGGGGATGGCGGTTGGGGAGGGGGAGTTGGAGAAGGACTCCTCCCCCCCAAACCAAATTAGGGAGGGGAGTTGGAGTCCAACTCCAACTCCTCCCTAGGGCCGGCGGTGCAAGGGAAGGAAAGGGGGAGGCGAGTTGGAGTCCAACTCCAACTTCCCCTCCCAAACCGAATTAGGCCATGGCGATGGCGGTTGGGGAGGGGGAGTTGGGGAAGAACTCCTCCCCCCCCCCAAAAAAACCGAATTAAGGAGGGGAGTTGGAGTCCAACTCCAACTCCTCCCTAGGGCCGGCGGTGCAAGGGAAGGAAAGGGGGAGGTGAGTTGGAGTCCAACTCCAACTCCCCCTCCCAAACCAAATTAGGCTAGGGGTCTTTCCCCTTGCCCAAGTCCCTCCACCCCTTGGCCTCTTATATAAACCCCCACCCCCTCTCCTTTGGAGACACATATGTTTAGATCTCTTCTAGTTGAATTAGAGGGAACCTCTAAATATTTAGAGGGATCCTCTCCGATTAGATCTAGATCTAGATGTCTAATCTCTCTCCCTCCTTCTCATGTGTTGAGATCTCCACCTTCATATACACCAGCGGTGAGTACTTCAAGTGTGGACGGTGAAGCCATGCTGGACTAGATCAGATGTATGCGTGCGAAACTCAGAGGGGTGATCCGTTGAGAAACGGTTGACCCTATCTCACTCTGTTGGATCAAGGCAGGACGCGAGGAGTCTGCGGTATTCTCTCGGCTAGGCTTAGCCGAGGGAGTTCTTCCACAAGCTTCATCGACGTCATCAACATTAGCGACGACTACGTCGACTACGTCAACCACGTTGACTACGTCAACTTCGTCATCGACATCTCTTCCGCTTCAACGGTGTTGGTAACGATTTAGAGTTGGATCAAATATGCATGTCTTGTACTTGTATCTTCATAGTAGATCTTGGCTGTTGCGTAGTTGGCAAAATTTTTGTTTTCCATACACGTAACCCAATAGTGATTTAGAAAGGATAGAACATTTTATAGTTTGAACGGAGGAAATAGTCTATAAAAGTGTGGTAACAACAAAAATTAATTCAAAAAATGAGAAAAAGTAGGGAAAAGAAAAAATATACGAAAAGCTCTGAGAAATCAGAAGAAGCCCCTAACCGGGAAAAGAAAATAAAATAAAATAGATCCTGGGCCTCCACAACAGTAATCACAAATCAACCTTGGAGCACACCAAATGCCTACTCGATATCCTCCCTGGCACTATCTTGTTCTTGTCCAAACCAAGATTGGTTCTAACCTAAAGGATTGGCAATTGTCTTCACAAACTAGACCATTTCGGATAGATGCCATCTGCTAGGTAGAACCCCTAGTGTATTGGTGGCTATTGATCTCATAGTTTCACGATGGAGCAGGGCCTTCAGCAAGTCCTGAAACACAACATAGCATTGCAGCATGTTGATGTCCATGCCAAAAAAAAGCGTTTCAGATCCACATGTCATAATCTGTCACAAATTTAAGAACGACACTTCGCTCTCCAATATGACCTTTTACAACTTTTTCTAAGAGAATGGACAGTTTTTCCATCCACAATGCATGCAATCGGCCTTTCAAGCATCTTAGGAAATTATCTAGTTGTATTTTGTGCCAGGATCCGAGATGTGTCTGCTTCATTTGATACTCTCAATGGAATGGTCCAAACGCTGCCACCACCGCCCTAGAAACCGATAATGCTCTCGATGCATGTTGATACGTTCAAAACATATCTATAACTTTTTTTTTCATGATAGTTTTATATTATTGCAACATGTTTTATTATGATTAAATATAATTTATAGTATTTTCTGGGTTAACCTATTTTCTGCAGTGCCAAGTGATAGTTATTGTTCTTTTATTGTTTTTGCATTGCAGAAAAGGGGAAAAATATATACCGTCAGAACCGCACGAAAATTTACGAGAAATTTTAACTTTCCTAAAGAAGACCGAAGACCAAAGGGTGACGCCGGACTGAACCCACTTCTACTCCAAGATGGTAATGATGTTTACTTTGCTCTGTAGGTCGTTGAGATTGCTACGGGGCCCAGGAAACATAACATAAGATTAAGGGGCAATTTACTTTGCTCTATAAAAAAACAAGTATAATACCAAAGGTGGTCTCTTTAGCACCTCAGCACTAAGCCAGCACATACCTGTCACAACACTGTCTGTGGCAAACATTCTTGGAGCCGTCGACACCTTCTGAGGCAGCTTGGTAGACAATAACCCCATTTGTCTGGTGGTAACAACACGATGATGCGTAGTTAACACCAGAGAAAGTAGAGACTGGGCTTTGTCTTGAAGCGGTTGTGGAAGTGAGCAGAGCAGTCAGATGTACTAAATGTAGTGTTGTCTTCATGGGCCAAGGGGGGCTAGTGCCCCCCCCCCCCCCCGACATATTTTTTTACAGTTATATAAGATTAATAGTGATACTTGTATGTAAGTGGACTGGACCCACTTCTACTCCAAGATGGTAATGAGGTTTACTTTGCTCTGCAGGTCGTTGAGATTGCTACGGGGCCTAGGAAACATAACAACAGATTAAGGGAAAGTTTACTTTGCTCTATAGAAAACAAAAAACAAGTATAATACCAAAGGGCAGCATCTCTATCACCTCGGCACTGAGCCAATGCATACCTGTCACGACGATGTCTGTAGCGAACATACTAGGAGCCATTGACACCTTCTGAGGCAGCGTGGCAGATAGTAACTCCATTGTCTGGTGGTAACTACACGATAATGCGTAGTGGCCACCAGAGCAAGCAGAGACTGGGCTTTGGCTTGAAGCGGTTGTGGAACTAAGCAAAGCGGTCAGATCTGCTAAAATAAGTGTTGTCTTCATGGCACGCGACAAGTTCATCTGAAAATAACAACCAAATAAAGTTAGTCCAGTTCATGATCAATATACATATACTTAATATAAGTGCAAAGTTGATCCATATATGAAAGCAAAATGAGAAAAGACAGTTCCTTTTGTCATTTGCACTTAGTAAGAAATTCAAGCGTTCCTGAATGTGTGAAACTGACTTCCTTTTTGTAACCAAAATCTATAAGGGGGTCTCTGAGATTAAATTTTATCAAAAACAAAGGAAAAAAGAAAACATGAACAATAAATAAAAAATACAAACGGAAAAATAACAAAAACACATATGGAACAAAATATAATGTACGTAGATTGACCAACCAGCGCGTGAGCTTCATCCCTCGCTGCAATAAGGGGTGCTTAAGGCATCAAATAAGAAATGCATGCTCCTATTTATTGGTTAAGGGCGAAGCTTCACGTCACTTGAGGGAGCTTGTAAACGTGTTGCATTTGGCATAGCTGAAAGAGCATTTCGTGATCCCTTGTGTTTTGTGTGTTAGTTAACAACACTAGCGATATTTTAATCAAGTGTTAAGTGATGCAGGTTTAGCTCTATAAAACATTGTGCATCAACACCAAAAGGAAAAGAGGATTTTATCGAAGTTCTGGAGACTTCCAGGCCGGAGTCTCCGGACTCAGGGGATTCAGTCGAAGAGGCTCAAGTTGGTTCACTCCCTGGACCCTGTCCGGAGTGTTACCGGAAAGTTACCAGAGGAAGGGCGGAGTCTCCGCCCCAGGCCGGAGTCTCCGGTCTTTGGACCAAAAGACTCCGGTCTGACCTTCTCCAAGCCTCAAGGTGGTTCAGCCCCTGGACCTAGGTCGGAATCTTGCCGGAATCTGCCCGGAGTCTCCGGTGCAGGCCGGAGTCTCCGGTCACTCTGACCAGAGTCTCCGGTGTGAAGACTGCGGCAACGGTTACATTTTGTGGAGGGGGTATAAATACCCCTCCACCTACCTCCAGCCAGCCAGCTCGCCCAACATTGAAGACCACCATTATTGCAAGCTCAAGAATCACTAGATCTCCCAATCCCTCCACGCAAACTCGTTGATCTTTGGAGGATTGAAGGAGAAGGCCCGGATCTACATCTTCACCAAGCCGATTTAAATTCCCCCTCATTCGCTTGAGGGACCATTTGCTAGGGTTTCCATTGGGAAAACCTAACCCCTTTTTGTACTCATTTGTTGTTCTTGTGACAGATTGTAGCCGTTTGGGAGCCCCCAATCCAGTTGTGGGTTGTGCCCTGAATTGTTGTTGTAAAGGCTCCGGACTCCGCCTTGAAGGTTTCCGACAGTTGAAGGTAAACCAAACCTTTGTGGTGCGGTTCATCGGAGAAGAAGGTGAAGCCTTTGTGACTGTTGAGCCATTGTGTTGGCTCACACCTCTCAAACGAGACGTACTCCCCTAAAAAGGAGGAACTTGGGAATACATCCGTGTCTCCGCGTGCTTTCACTTCGGTTACCTCTATCCTTGTTTACTGTCTTTACCTTGTGTATCTTGTTTAGTTGCTAGCTTGTCATATAGGTAAATTCACCGTAGTTGCATATCTAGAGAATTTACCTTTCATGTCAAGCCTAATTTGAAAAAGAACAAAAATTGTAGTAGCACCTATTCACCCCCCCCCCCCCCCCCCGCCCTCTAGGTGTCATACGATCCTTTCAATAGCCCATTAACATGTAAGTTTTTCAATTTTGGTTTTAATTTGTATTTACTTTATATAGTTTATTTTTACACTAAAAAGTATAAAAAATGTTTATGTATCCCAAATAAATGTTCATATGAGTATGAACAATGGTGAGATGTGTTTGTATTAAGGTTCATGCGTATCTAAATAAACATTTAGTGAGTTGGAAAGTTATTTCTATATGTGATAAATAAATAATGTTTGTTTGAGTACGAATAAATTTTCATGTTTATCTATATAAAAGTTCATGATGTAGAAAGGTTGTTTCCGTACATGATAAAAAATGTACATACAACAAATAATAAAAATCATACAAAACATTTATGAATGATCAATAGTATATAAACGTGTGGCAAGAAGAAGAAGAAGAAGAAGAAACGAAAAGAAGTAAAAAAAATAAAACATAAACAAATATGAAAAATAAAACAGCAGAAATCAGAAGAAAACCCTTACTGGAAAAATAAACCAACAGAAAACAGATCCTGGGCCTCCACTACGGTGGCAGGGTCGAAATTTCCTAAGGACTTCTGCATCGAGGCTAGTCTAGAAGATCCTGGGCCTTCCCCAACCGAAATGCAGATCCTGGGCCTCCACCTAGTGCAAAGCACTGTCCAAATTTCTCACGATGTCCCTCAAAAAACAAAAGTACGTACCAAAAAGGGAAATATTGAATGAATAGAGCGTAAATTCTGAAACTTGGGTATTGATTTTTCTTTCAGACAAGGTAATTCTCGTAGCGGGAATGGGATTTCTACAACGATTGCAAATCCCTCAGATAGAATCTGAGAACAAAACTGAGGATAAAAACCAATTTTGTAATCCAACAATCGATCTTGGTTAGGATGATTAGTCAAGTTAGTCCCAAAATTCTGCTGATACATTAAACGTTTCACAAGTAGTGAATATTACGACTAACAATTTCCACAGGTTACCTTTTTTATCGTGCCCACTCTTTAAGCCACGCGAGTCACACGGAAAGAGATCGCGCAACCAAAAACACGGGAACGAAACAAACCAACGGACAAACAAAACGCCGCGCGCCGCCTGCGGTTCGCCCTCAACGGCCGGCCCGGACGTCGCTCGCGGCCGCGCAGCCCAGGCGAGACCCCCCACACGATCGACCCTCTCTTCCTATCCAACGCCGGCGACGGCCGTGCGTGCTCGACGCGGCCGTCTCGGTCGGCAGCCTGACGACCACAGAGTGAAACAAGATGCGCCGGCCTTTCGGTTCCACTTTTGCAGCTCCTGATCTCATTGCGATTCTATATTCTCTCCAGATCGCTTTCTCCGACCGGCCTCGGACGTCGGCGCGGGCGTCCAACTTGCCCGTCCGGTTCACGTCATGGACGACAGATCCTTTTGCTACGCCAAGCCCGCGTGTTTCACGGCTGTAGTTTAGACTTCGGAGTATCAACCGATGATGATTAGCATTCTAAGTAATCCGAGGGTCTTTATAAAACCACCTAAGCTGGGGGGCAAAAAGGTGTGGCGAGATACAAAGTTCCTCCTACCTGTCGCTCTCTGTATTTTCAGTGCTTGATGTCCATGTTATTGCAGAACTTTCTGGTGCTTCCATGCTTTGCGCTCACCATCCAACACTCTGATGCCACTGCCCGGAGCCCAACGACAGCAGCGGCCACTGAAATCTAGGCTCAGCTTCTTGGCCTCTGAAGAGATGACCGTAGTTGAGCGTTAGGTACGTGGGGGCCGGCAGACGCTATGCTAAAACTGGCACGAGCGACAAACAGGAACCAAAAAGAAAAGAAATCGCGGGAGGTCATCACATCAAACGGAATATTTTAGTGCTCCCTTGGGAAAGATCACAATCGAGGTGTTCAAATCGTTGTGGGAATCATGGCCGAATTAAGTGGTCCGGAATCACTGTCTGGGGCCGGCCTGAATGGACGCCTCTGCTGAATCTGTTGCTGTCGTAGTTTTACTGCAAGGATGATAGAAGGGTAGGAATGATTCGGAAACCAAAACTGACGCTTTGGCCGAGTGGTTAAGGCGTGTGCCTGCTAAGTACATGGGTTTCCCCGCGAGAGTTCGAATCTCTCAGGCGTCGATTATTTTTTTCGGACCTTTTTTTAGCAGCAGAGTTAGTAGGTTCTAATGGTATATTACTGATCTGTTGATGCAAGTCATGTTGCCAGATGAGTAGTATATTACTGATGTGTTGCATAAACATTAAATTTGGATGAAGAATGGCAGTTCGACTCTTCAATGTATGCCATTTCTTTTGGCGACTATAGAGTGGACGGTGTTGACTAGGCACAAAGCTTAGTTCGGCACGCAAGGAAGATTTCATGGGAATTTCTGGAAAATGCCAAAAGTGTAAAACTGCTGAGAAACTCTTGACCTGGACAGAAGCTGGAATTGTTCAGCAGTTTGAAGCTAAGAAAAACTTCTCTCTCTAGAACAACATGCCCATCTTTGTAGTGGACTCCCCGTTCCTTGTAAATTTTTTCCACAACATTTCCTTTGTTTACTGGTTAGTTCCTCAATGTTTACTGTACTATTCTCCACGTCCAATCAAAATTTCCTAGTCGCTTTCAGCGGGTCCCTTTCTAATCCCAGATGGCGAAATTTGTCCTTTTTCACCACATGAGTCATGACAGCAAACCCTCATCTTTATTTTCTCGCACTGAAAGCGATTTTCTTTCTACTGCTATTGCCAACATTTGAAGGGAAGGGGATCGTCGAAGATCTGTCGCCAAGCCAAGAACAAAGGTAAATTCATTCATGGGCTACGCCTAGCACATCAACTTTCTACGCCCGTATATATATTCCTGCTAAGAATACAGACAAAGGCCGGTCCAGATCAAGAGCCACTAACTGAAAACAGAGTGCAACGCACACAAAGGCTTGGATCGATCCATCCAGATGCTTCGAGCGATGATCCAGGGAACAAGTAAAGCGTGTTGTTACTGCCGAAACTGTCAAATCAACCCTCCTGTGTCACCAATAATCCCTCTAGAACAAACTGGACGTTCCAAACCACCGATTAAAGACACACGTTCACGGGCAAAGAAGACGGGATTCGAAGAGGCCACCTCCACTACGATTCCTTCCTCAAGTCGCCGTCGCCGTTGGAGAGGCTCGTCGTCGGCGTCGCTGCTTTGGGTTTAACCTCCGTGAGAGGTGATCACTCGGGTTTTCCTTCCGTAGCCCACGGACGCGCCAAGTGCGTCGTTGTCACCCGCTTATTCATGTACTTAATCTTTTATCAGTGTGGCAAAAAAAAAAAAATCTTTTATCAGATGTTCAATAATGTAGCTAGTCAATCGTTGAGAGCATCACCACCGTTCTCACGGTTGTAGGAACCTGTCCATTCGCCGCACGTGACGGCATGCTATGGACAGGCCAAAAGACTTGTCGATCACCAAAAGCCAGCACACTGACGCGTGGGACAACCGCCACGCTCAGTTCGTCTGGTGGCCTCTCCGTCCTCCATCTGGACCATGATGATCAGTCGACGTCGATCCGGCATCACTCGCGGCGATCGAGCAGCCAACCCAACGGAACGCGGGCCAGGCCTCCCACGCACACTGCCCCCACCCCACCCCACCCCATCCATGGTTTGTTTTGGAGTTTAACTGTGGGCTCAAGAAAACAGTCAGAAGGAGGCCCGCTGGAGCAGGGGTCTCTGTTTTTCATATTTCATCCGACCGTATGGTTTGCCCGCCGGGTTTTGGGCTTTGCGCCAGCTAACCGTTGGAGGGTGCTGACGTGTACGCTACACTGCGTTTTGGGGCTTCTTTCTTGACATCATGTGATTATTTGCTTTTTGTCTTCTGCCATAATAAGATGAGGTTTGAGCTGTCAAAGTCTCTTTCTCGTATGCGTGGGCATGGCTAGTGGAGTGATAAGATGTGGTTATCGTCCACCTGCAGGATTGATTTGTGTGGCCGACGGCTGTACTTGGTTTAAGACACTTCAGTTTACTAGTAATGGTGCACGTTTTAGCGACTCGTATAAATTAAGCAAGATATAATAGTCATATCAACCATAGTAAATTTTCCATTACAATCGAGTCCCATACATGATACAAATAAAATTTACAATATACAAAAATTTGGAGTCTTGAAGACTACCCTCTAAAGAATTCAACAACCTTCTGTTAACAACATAATAGTAGTACCCATTTAATATAAAAAGCCAAGGCCAATAGTACGAAGCACATGGAAATATAGAGAAGTACATCTCCTATGAAAAAAACATATCCTTCAGCTGATCTAATAACCAAGATATGAAAGTAAAAAGACGAAACAACAATTGAAGAAGTGCCGGTGATGGACAAACCGGATGTAGATCAGCATTTATTTGTTTCTTCGTTTTTCATTTGCCATAGTGACATCGATGAACATCCCCTCATTTTTTTTCCTGTCGTGAGGCTACAAAGATCAACATGTATAGTTACAAACACATAAAAAGTGAAATCAGAGAAGAATCACAACTGCATAACCATGGAGCTTCAGCAAAGGGTACAAAAAATTCAGCAAGTAAACAAAACCTCACTTAAGTCAGGTTTATGCGCAGCAGCGAAAGACCATAACGTAATAAATTGTGGTACATATGTGTTCTTGAGATACCAACCAAATCAAAGAGAATCATGTGTATATGCTATAGGGCATCTAAAAGAGTAGCCAAATCATCATCACTCATGCTAGGCACACTACGTTCAATACTGTATAAATGTATCCTCTACCCAAATATAAGATAACCTTCTTGAATCTTTGAAACTTGATTGGCACCCCTAATTCCTGATTCATACAAGTAACCTCAATTTTTTGTCATAAATCAACATGCCTCCTCTATCAAATATCAACATTTCTTATATGTGTTGCATCAATAATACAATCTCTTATCCAAATGCACACTTTCCCAATGCATGGAGCCCCCAAAGGATTATATTCTCGTTTCTAGGCTAGCTTCTAACAGTTTGGATCAGATATACAATCTTTTGAAATTTACATGTTCTATCATTAAAGTATAATACAATCAGAAATTGGAACCTGCTAGTTTGGATCAGATACATCCACTTTTTCGCAAATCTAATACAGTTATTTTCGGGCGGAGGGAGTATATGATAGAACATAGAATGTTATAGAAAAGCTAACCGGACCAAAATAGTTTGCAACAATGATACCTCATAGACAATTAAAATCGTAGAGTTGCTCGTCAGTGTTATTCATTACCTAAACACATGGTTTTAGTGCAGACTTTTTGTCCGTTCTCACTGTTATGCGATATCGAAAGTTTAAAATGAAGAGCAACAAGAAGAGCTTGAGACACAACATATAGCAATCCACCATGAGGAGAACAAAAGAGTTAAGTTTTAGAAGAATGTTTAAATTTCAGAAGGAATTATTCTAACAAAAAGTTATAAAAAGAGTGATCTACATACCTCCGCGGTTGCCAAAACAGCAAGAAGGCACGACAACGTAGCTTCCAAACATTTGCACCATTTGTTGCTAAGTTGCAATTGACATAGAAGTTAATTAGTGGAGTTGCATCAAGCTGTGAAAGACCAGTGCACCTCATTTATGAACAAAAGATATGTCATATATATGCCAGTGATCAGTGCACCTCATTTAGTGGAGGATCAGTGCACCTCATTTAGTGGAGTTACATGAAACTTCAAGTAGCCTGATAACTGTAAAATCTGTATACACATTATCCATGCCTTAATCAGAAGGAAGCATATGTAATGTCAGAACAAAAATACACCAAATTTTTACCAACACATATTTTGATTCAAGCATATGTAATGTCAGAACAAAATACACCAAATTTTTACCATGTTTTTGCATATTGCTTATGTCTTCAAACAGAGTGCGCTTGCGGATGACATATGTATTTTTGCTTTCTCTGTCCGGAATAAGAATACCTCCTCCCTATCATTGTAATAGCATCAATTAATATATTGGAAAAGACCTTTTGTTTCATCTGTTACAAATTGGCACTTCTTGCACGATTATTTTTAAATATTTCGAATGCTTCAGAATTCACCGCTGAACAATGGCACTATGGTTCAGAGTCTGAAAACAAAAAAAAATCTCATTGTGATGAATACACATACCTTTAGAATTTGAAAACAATCAAATTCAGAAACAAGATGCATTCCAGCTGGGTGCAGACGGTCAGTGCAGTGCGGCTGCGGGCCTGCGGCGATCCAATTCCGGTCGGACAGGGCAGAGCGGGGTCGTGCGGGCAGAATCCAGACATACGGGCAGGGCAGGCATCCACGTGTGGCTTCTTTACCTGCGTTGTAGTGGTTCAGCATGTGGCAGCCGGGTAGATGAAACATGAAGATGCTGGGTCAAGGAGAAGGCTCACACGACAGGACTGAGATCCCGTGCCCCGCTCAAGGCGAGGCACAACGTGACTTGAGGCCTCACATTCACCACTCATCTCCCATCCAACGGTCACAGCTGGTCAACGCAAAATTGGACCTGGTCCGCTTGTCTCCTTCCTCTTTCTCACGCGCGCGAGGAAACTGAACGGCGGGAAACGAACGCTTGCAGAGGACTTCGCGGGCGGGAACTGCGGTGGAGAGCTGTGCCGCCGTCGCCGCCGCAGGGAAGGGCGCCATGGGATCTCCGGCGGCGGCCACCGGATTAAACGGCGCCGGCAATCCCGTCTGCCCCCACGGCCTTCTCATCCCCGCCCCGCTTCGACGAGCTCCTCGTCCCCGCCGTGAAGATCTCCGACGAGCCCTACCTTAGCTCCAACGATCGCGTCTGCACTCCTGCGACCCCTCCTTGACCGCGGTTCTCCCCTGCGACCACCCCAGCACAGAGCAGGTTAGTGCTCTGTAGAAACGTCCTCTGTATATGTGTACTTTGGAACTGAAAATTGTGCTTGATTGTTAGTTCAGTACTGAAAATTTGAGGCATATATTGTACTGGAAATTTGTTAGTTCAATCCTGAAAATTGTAATGGAACAATTAACCTTATTTAGCCTTTATATATCTGGTTGTGTGATTCTTTAGCCTATATTGCCTCCATTGTCATGAATTATTGTGAGGATTGATTGATGTGTTTCCTGTCTTATTTTACAGAATTCTTGCTGATTAGTGTGCTATGCAATTGTAAGTGTTGTGCATTTGCATGTGTCCTGCGATGGGGGAAATTGACAAGGGGATGCCTCAAATTGGCATGAGGTTTAGAAAACCGGATGAAGCTTGGCTATTTTGGGTTGCATATGGAGGCAGCGTTGGGTTTGATGTGAGGAAGAGAAACAAACATGTAAGCAAGATGGATGGTCAAGTGACTTCATGCAAATTTGTTTGTTCCAATGAGGGTATAAGAAAGAAAGGGATAACAATGGATCATGAGCCAAAGCGTGTTAGAGCTGAAACAAGAACAAATTGCAAAACTCGCATGACTATATCACTCGATCGAGTGGCAATGAATTACAAAGTCACAGATGTTGTGTTGGAACACAATCATTACCTTCAATTGCCACAAACATGTCACTTGATGGCATCACAAAGGAAGATTTCCGAACTACAAGCTTTTGAAATAGAAGCTGCCGAGGATTCTGGAATCATGCCCCAAGCTGCACATGAGTTTGCTTGTCGTAAAGCTGGTGGTCCATTTAACCTCGGCTACACTTGTCGTGATCAAAAGAATTATTTGCGAAGCAAGCGGCAAAGAGAGTTGGCTTTCGGTCAAGCCGGTAGTATGTTGAAGTATTTCCATGAAAAAATCATTGAGAACCCCTCTTTCCAATATGCTTTGCAGTTGGATTGTGAGGAAGATATAACCAACATATTCTGGGCTGATGCTAAAATGGTTCTTGACTATGCACACTTTGGTGATGTTGTCACATTTGATACAACATTTGGCACAAACAAAGAATATAGGCCATTTGGTGTTTTTCTTGGACTCAATCAATTTAGAGAAACCACCATTTTTGGTGCAGCCTTGCTATTTGATGAAACATGTGACTCATTTAAATGGCTTTTTGAGACTTTTGTAGCTACACATAATGGGAGGCAACCTAGAACTATTTATACGGATCAAGATGCGGCAATGGGGAAAGCTATAGGAAAGTCTTCACGGAATCATATCATGGATTGTGCACCTTTCATATAATGCAAAATGCTGTTAAGCATTTATGTCCATTGAAGGGTGAAGAAAAAGATGAAGAGGAGGGTGAAGGCAGCGGTGAAGATGAAGAGGAAGAGTCTCATATTATCACAGATTTTGGTGAATGCATGTATGGCTATGAGGACAAAGTAGAGTTTGAAGAGGCATTTGACAATATGAGAAGTAAAGTGCACAAGCAAACTTGGATAGTATCTACAAGTTGAAAGAAAAATGGGTTGAATGTTATATGAGAGATGTGTTCAGTTTGGGAGTGAGAAGTACACAACTTAGTGAGAGCTTCAACAATTCATTGAAAAACCATTTGAAATCAGATTTTCATATTGTTTGGTTCTTGATGCATTTTGAGAGGACAGTGGAGGTAAAAAGAACAAAGGAATTGCAATATGAATTTGAACAAAGGAAGAAGTTGCCAAGAATCATGATGCACACACATATGTTGGTGCTAGCAAGCAAAGAATACACTCCAATTATCTTTGAATCTTTTCAAAGTGAACATGAGAGATCCATGGCTGCATGCGCTAGAGTGTTGGATGGAAATAACAAATTTGGGGTTGCTATTGGGAGTTTGCATGGTGATTTAGAATTTGAGGAGGAGCGCATAGTGATTGGTGATCCTTTGACCAAAACAGCTTCATGTAGTTGTGGAATGTTCAATAGGACAGGAATATTGTCTGGACATGGTCTCAAAGTTCTTGACTTGATGAATATAAAGACATTACCAAACATTATGTCTTAAAGAGATGGACTAGAGAAGCACGCAATGGAAGCATACAAGATTGACACAAGGAAGGAATGTGGTAGAGAATCCAAAGTTTGGAGCCCAACTTTGGTACAAGGGTGTGTCTCATAAGTTTCACACTATGGCATCTAAAGTAGCCAACTCTCTAGAGTGTTGTTTGATATTAGAAGATGCACTTGATTGCGTTAGTCCACAACTAGATGAGAAACTCAATGCAACTATGGATGCTATGAACAAGCCATGTGATGACCAAGAAAATGTTGACCCAAATGTGCAACTAACTAGTGAGTTTCTTGCCGCAAACCTCAAGAAAAAAGAGGTTCAATCAAAAAACTTGAGGAGAAAGAGAGGTTGGCTTGATAAGTTACTCAAGGGAAGCGCAAACTAACTAAAGGTGCCTCATCCAAAAAAAAGGTGCAAAGGTATGTTCCAATCTATACATGACATATTTTTACCATTCATTGCTAAACTAAATACTAGAATTTTCATGACAGCAACAAAAGAAAAATGATGGTGGACAGCCTCAAGTAAGAGTGGAGAAGGATGATGGTGTACAACCTCAAGCAAATGTGGAGGTTCAAGAGAGCAACACGGTCATTAGTTACACGCAGCTTTTGATGGCTCCCCCTGGTGGTGTATATGACGAAGCTCAGTTCTAACATGTACAAGCTTGTTAGATAGTATTTTGGACATTTTGACTAGTATTTTGGACAAAGATGACTACAGTATTTTGGATTTTGGGGCTGACTATAGTCTTTCGTGGCCTAAGTGTACAAGTAGTTTGGCCTAATTTATGTATTTGAATTATTATGTAAGAATGGATTGTCGGTGCTGAATTTGAGTGTTAATGAATGCCTCGGGCTCAACTCTTCCTTCTTCGGTGCTGAATTTGAAAATGTGCTACAAATTATTGTTTTGCTCCTGTATACATCATCAGGTTCAGATTTTGGTTGAATTATATGTTACTTGGCTCCTGTATACATCAGATTCAAATTTTTGATGAATTATTTGTTGCTTGGCTCATGTATACATCAGGTTCATTTTGGTTGAATTATCAGATTCAGACTTAGCACAATTAACTGAATTTATGCAGCTGTCTCTATGTAGGTCCGCTCCTTCCTTGCTGCTGCGAGCTCCATGACTCTCGTGGCCGTCAGAGCAGGTCCTTAGAGGGCGCGTAGGAGGACGGCGGAGCGGCAGACGAGTTCATCGGAGAGGCCGTCGGAACGGGGCGCACACAGTCGCCAGATGGGAGGCGACGGAGCAGCCAGAGATGGGGGATGGGAGGCGAACGGAGCAGCGGATTCCTCCTGTAGACGGCGCCAGAGCTCACCCTGGAGGAGCAGCCACCGCGGCTCCTCTCCGTTTCCCGCGGCGCCATGACGGGAGCTTGCTCTGTTTCCATCAGCGTGGCGACGGGTACGGCAGCAAGCAGAGCTCGCGTCGTTTCCTGAATGCGCGTGTGAGGAAGAAGGAATCAGCTAGTCTTTTTGCGTTGACCAATTGTGACCGTTGGATGGGAGATGGATGGTGGATGTGAGGCCTCAAGTCACACTGTGCCTCGGCTTGAGAGGGGCATGGGATCTCAGTCCCACACGACAACGGCGTGCAGGGCGGAGACTTCGTGTGCAGGCTCGCGCGCCGGCGTGCGTCTAGGGCGACGGGCGTGTGGGCAGGTCGGGCGCTGGCATCCGGGCGGGTGGTCCTGTGCTTTTGGCCGGCATGGGCGCGACCTGTGTTGATGGAGCCATGGAGGGTGCCGGCGGCGGGGATGGAGGGCGTCTTCGGCTTCGGGGATGGAGGGCCCGACGGCGTTGATGGAGGTCATTGGCGGCGTTGATGGAGGGTGCGCCTTTGTTGATGTAGGTCGCGGTGGCGAGGATGTAGGCACCGACGGCGGGGATGGAGGGCGCGGCGGCAGTACGAAGGCGGCGGTGGTGATATATGGTTCTACGAAGATGCGTTATTAGTGAAGAGGTTTTTTTTCTGACTTGAGCGAAGAGGTAAGTTTGGTGGTCAGTCCGTGGTTTGTCCCGGTAATAACCGTCGGATAAATTGCTATGTGGATGGGATGATTTGGATCACCCCTCTCTGTGCCTTTTTATATTAGTGGTGATTATGTAACCATCAATCTGACGAAGCGCTTGCTGCATTTCACCAGCAATTCGGTTCTTTCGGTATGCGGTCCATAGGGAAAAACTAAAGACCTTCTCCAGTCACGATCCTGGTAGTTTGTCCCCGGCGCCGAACAAGAGTTATTGGTAGCGCCGTGGAATGAATTCGACTATTGAGAGTGCATCGTCCCAGAGGCGCTCCCAATACGGCCCTCCCAATAGATTTTGTTGCCTTTTTTTGCAATCTGAAAGTTGTGAAGATGAAAACACACATAGTTCGGCCATAGATTCAAGTCTCGACCATCAAAACGCCACCAAATCTGACCACACATACATTGGATAAATTAAATGGAAGCAACTGGAGTCGTCGTCACCATTGCCATCGCAATGGCCATTTCCTCCAAGATGGGGCACAAAACATCAACACGCTGGCGGTCAAGATCATGAAGTAATCTTTCCTTCTCTTCACCGCAACTCTCGTCTTCTCGAGTTCGAGCTTCCTGATGGTCTTCTCCATCAAAACCGTCCACCTTGCTTCATTCTCTTGACACTTCAAGATCGAGCTCAATGAGATATGACCTTGTTGATGGATGATTGCACCCTCTCTGATGTTGCTGCTGCCGTAATACAACATTTGCCTTCTTGTTCCCGGTAGGGCGTCCCATCGAGGACATCTATGATGCCACCACGACCATCCTTTTTGAGTGACACCGAAGAATGTTCCATTTCTCGCAATTTTGGTTTTTTTCGAAGCAATGCATCAATTTAAACTCTTTCTCCTTGTTATCTTGAAACAAGGCAAGCTGATCGATGAGCTAGCAAAAATATGCACATGAATACATAGATGGCGTAGCAAATTTAACAAGTTTGAGATGAGTACTTACTTGATCCTCTTTTGTCTTGCCACTCTCGGATATCCTCAAGACATCCATGAAATGGGTTTGCGGGAGAGGAAAGGTGAGGGGGGGGGGGTGAGTTATTGGTTGTCTACATGACAACACTTACCCGTATGTCAGCAAACAACGTGGCGGAACGCGCGGCTTCGTTCGGCGCTACCAACTGACTCCCAACGGGTCGGGGTCGGCCTGGCAGCGTCGGACTGATTATTTGGCCACGTCAGACGTCACCATGAATGTTATGGCGTTGACTGATTATGGGTCAAGCGATTTTAGTGTTTGTGAGTCAAGGTGGAGGCATCCAGATCCTCCTTGACCACATCCGTCAACGACTATACTTGCGTGTCATATCCACCCCGAGGGCGTTGTTTAAAGTTCCGAGCTAAGCTTCAGGGGTGGAAACCCGTGGGCTGACCTTCGCAAGCTAGTTCCAACAACGTTATCGTATAATCTCGCGAGTGCTCGTGACCGCTCATTAAGAGTTGTTAACGAGTGATTTTTTTTCGCAATCACCTCCCATTTCTCGATTTCACGTCGGCACTAATTAGTTTCTACATTAGGAGTCAAACACTACACTAATGAAAAAAAAGGAAATGTACACAACATATTGTTATCGACTCTATAGCTTTGGCTCTTCGTGAAGAATCACTTTTTCCCCATGTTTCATCCTTCATTTTGCCGCTTCCGGATTAGCAATAATCGCATGCGACAACATAAAAAGCCTACAAGCAAGCGTCACACATGTGTGCAGTACATCACAGTACATGACACATGCAAAGACAAACAACTCATGGTAAAACGAACGAGGGTCCGGGATCACGCAATTCGTGGTGCGAGACGACGTTGGAAATGCGGTTTGCGTGCTCCAAGCGGAGCCCTCAAATTCGGCTCCCAAAGTGTCCGCGGACGCGTCCGTGGACAGTGACCGGACAACCCCCATAGTTGGGCTCCTACAACCACATCCCCTAAAATGTTGTCCACAAACTCATGCAAGCCATGCAACGTCGATCCGATACATACCGGATCCGCATTACAAAACATAGTGGTTCACATTCAAATGAAATAAAGAAAGTTCAAGTTGTCCGATACAAGGGGCGGAGTGATCTCTTCTTCTTCAAGGGGCGGTTCCACCGGAGGCATCTAGGCCGAGGTCACGGTCGGAGATCCTCTTCTTCATCATGAGGATCCACTTTGCGCTAGGCTCATCCAAGAGAGAAGCGTCTTGGAACATGATCCTTTGTTCCTCGGTAATTCTTGCAACATTGACTTTCTCTTGCTCCATCGCATAGGCATCCGCCATCTTCTTTTGCTCCAATTGGACCTTCATCCAAGCCTCCTCCTTCACCAATTCCAACTTCGCCCTCTCAATGTCCATCCTCTCCTTGAGTCGGAGGCGATCAAACTCCATTCTTTCCCTTTGCAAAGCCAGAGGGCGTCATACCTCTCGGCCTTCTTGTCCTCTCTTTCTTTCTCCAACTTGTGCATGGATTCATCCTTCTTTGAGAAGATGTCCTTCCATGTGGTGGACATCTTCGTGGCGGCGCCGTCTCGAGCCGCTCGATCCTTCTCCCACCTCCTCCCCATCATCATCCTCTTCCGGCCACTTCCGGTTTCGGACGGCCATCTTCTTCATCAAGTCTAATTGGGATGGAAGAACATGATCCATCATTGGTCTTCCATTTCTTGGCCGGATTCTTGTGATCATCATATTGGGAGACCCACTTGGGCTTCCCGGTCAACTCTAGCCAACAATGTGTGAGGGTGAAGGGTTTCTTCTCCGTTTGATGGTACAAAGTGGCGGCCAAACTAGACTAGCAAGCACAAAAGTAGAGCAATGACATCAATGAAATGTGATGAATGAAGAGATGACAATGAACCAAGTAGAAGAAATAGCTTACATGGGAAGTCATGTTGACACCACTTTGATTCCGGTTCAACACTTGTGCATGAAAACCGCAATATTTATTGACACTTTCTTGGATCGAAGCCCACCTATGTTGGAGAGAGCCGGCATTGCAATCGGACACAATTGGGTGGGGTTGCATATATTCCTTTTGATGATGGAAGTGGGCATGTAACTTCTCCCACAACCTTGTGCCCTTTTGCTCGGTTCCACATATAGCATCCATGCTTGTGGCTAACCAAGCTCGGCAAAGCAAAACATCTTCAAAAGAAGTGTACGAAGTGCCTCTTGGCGTGTACACCTTCTTGGCCTTCGCCTTGTTCCTTGCCGCAACCTCCGCCGTCGCAATCTCCGCCGGCTCGTCCTCACCCATTGTGTAAAAGGGAGGAAGTGTGGGTGCCGACGGATCCTGTGATGGCGGATCGACCCCATTTCGGATCAATTCCATCATACATTCATGCTTATCATCCTAAGCATGCTAAGAATTACACTACAGACCTAAAATTGATTGGGAACTATGTAATTCGGATAGAGATTCATACCGCAAAGTCAATTTGACTTCCGTCGAACAGGTTCTGGGCGAGGTCGGTGGCGGTGACGCCGGAAGAAGCTCGCGTCCGCTGGAGCGGCGGAGACTCCCCCACCACCTCCTCGTCCTACGTCGGTGGAACCTGCGATGGGTACTCATCCGCGATGAGGCACGTCTCCTCCCGGTTCGTCGCTGAGGATGTCGACCTTCTTGCCGCCATGCCCACAGCCGAAACCGGCGCCTGCGTCGGACGCCTGACCACGGGCGCGGGCGTGGTCAGCGCCGGCTCATCGTCCTGCGTCTCCACGTTGGCAATCCTATCCGCCTCCTCCAGCGCCGCCAGTGCCGCTTGCTCCTTCTTCTCCTTGCCCGCGAGCTCGCGTAGGCGCTGCTTGCGGCGCCGCGTCCGCCGCGCAACGGTCTCCGGCTTCAGCGCCGAGTCCGCCACTTGCTCGACGGACTGGGAGGATGCGCCATGCTCGACCGAATCGATGGCTCCTTCCGCCTCCATCCGGATTTGCAGGTGGACGCGGCGGGAGGAATGAAAATTACCGGCGGGAATTGGAGGTCGAGAAGGGGATAAGTGAAAGTGGCTGGCGCCAAAATTTGGGTTCAAATTTTGTGGAGCCGTCTTGACAGATCCGACGTAGCGGACGCGTCCGGGCGCGTCCAGGCGACCCCAAACCCGCCCTACATATGGGCTAGCTTTGGGGGGAGCCGGACCGCCCGGACGTTTGTGGAGCCTTTGGGAGCCGCTGTTGGGTGGCAGATTTCAGCCCAAACCGCGTCGGATTATCCGTCCGGACGTTTAGGGAGGGTTTGTCAACCATGGTTGGAGATGCTCTAATGCTGCTTACTCGGATCGTCTAGAAATAGCAACTTCAGTAGTATCGACGATTTCATTTCGATGAAGGTGCAAGGGATTCAATGGCTTCCATGTATTGGCATCCGATCGAGTTGGACTCCATTAAGAAGAACCAAAGGAAGATCAGTCAGGTATCTGTCTAATCAATGGCTGCCACATGCCGACGAGATGTATGTAGTCCGGTTATCACGCGTGATCTTTTTTCCCTTTGGATTGATCTAGTCGGTTTCTCCCCGGCGCGAAGCTAGCAAAGCATCTGTATCGCCTAAGGAAAGAATAACACGAAAGGAAAGGATCTTTGATCTTTGGGAAGGAAATTACAGGCAAGGAAAAGAAATGATGATGCAAAGCAGACGCGGTGCCGTCAGCTCAGCTGCTGTTTTGGCCGAATGAGTCAGCCTCCACATTGACAAACCTGGTCGATCGCACGCGAAACGGACGCCCCACCAAAATCTCCAACCAAAAGCTCGGGAAGCCGCCGGCCGCCGTCCACCGATAAAACTCCGGCGCCGGTCGCCGTCCGATCGGAGCACGCGTCTGGGTGTGTCACGTCGAGGTTGGGAGCCACGCGCGCGGCCGGGTCTTCTTCCTTTCGAAGGCAGCGTCGCGGTCGCGGTCGCATCGCAGCTGCCGCGTCCGAATCGCTCGCCCTCCCTCTCTCCCTCCTAAAAAGTTTCTCCCTCCTAAAAAGTTTGGGAGCGCCTATCGCTCGGTTGAGCGAGAATTCACATAAATCTCGGTCGACCTACATCAGTATCTACCATCCGTTGAGGCTTTTCGTGTTGCTTTTTTTTTTATTTGTTGTTATTTAATTGAGCTTGGGCTTTTTGTACAGTTAACTGTAATTTAGGTGTCTCCTAATTGGCTTCCACTTGCAAAACTGGACTCTGCCGAATTTCTTTGCAAACAAAGACATGGTACAAGAAAAATCTAAAACTTGAAAAGAATAAAATTGCATTAAAAATAATATGCAGTTGCACGATGAAAAAATTCGTGTGCAATTACACGCCAAAAATGTGCATGCGTAATTGCACGCTAACAAAAATTATGTGCAATTGCACAATAACTAGAATCATGTGCAAATTCACGTTTAAGAAAGCGCAAGTGAAAACCTAACATTGTTTCAACATAAACGTTCTACGTCGGCTTGTGATGCAAATGGCGCAAGTCCTTATCTCTCCAATATCTAAGCTCACTAGGATTTGATCTCTTAGGTTGAGCCACGTGGCAGCTTCTAAGTGGTTCATGCTTAACACATTGGTGTGGTCAGAATAATAATATCCGTTGGTTTAGTTGGACACAAAATTTAGAGATAAATTTTCTAACAACCGCACACGAATCTACGAGCCACTCTTCTCTTAGACCATCTCCAATAGCTTCCACATTTTAGGGTTTAACTACTTTTTAGGACATATGAGGCAAAAAACCTTACTCCAACAGATGTAATTAATTGATGTAAATTTTGTCCAAATTTATTTCGTGCAGTCCAAAAGAACACCTTATGCTGCAAAATACAACACTTGTGTTGCTGCAAAATGGAAAAAGGGCAACGTGGGCACGCCAACTGCTAATTGAAAGTTTCAAGTCGCCCTCTCGCCTCTTCTGTGGTGACCGCGCTGCCTCCTCTCCATCGTTTTGGCCTCGAACTGGTCGCCCCGTCACAACTTATACTGATTTGGCCGTGAATTCACCAACTTTGATCGAAGGCACAATAGGGATTCGACCTTGAGGGTTGGCGTTGCTCTCCTCCCCCACGCGGCCACCATTGCTTCCTGGCTGTCCATAGTTTGAGCCAACGAGCCACCCAAACAACCCTCCTCTCCAACCCCTCCTCACTGTGCCTCCTCCTTCCCTACAAGCACGCGCACGAGCGGCGCATGCAAGCTCTGCTTCCGACTGCACTTCGACCAACCACCGCCTCGCTAAGACTCCTCTGCCTCCTTGCACCAGGCGTAGGGCTCACTTCGAATGGAGATTAAGAAATTAAAAGTTGTTACTTGTGCATTATATGGTTTATACTGTTGATACCTGGCCACCTACAATAGTTGCCTGTAAAAAGATTATGAATTTGAACCTGATCTTATCGACTAATGTTACTCAAACAAACATGTCATGTATTGATCACTGTAATAGTACTTTTGGGCGCAGCAAAGCGCGCCATCCTCTTCTAGTTGATATTCTGAATGATCATGAACTGTGAGGGCAGAACTTGATAGACGGAACCATGCCCATTTCGTTCATCCAAAAAAAATCCCCCCAAAAAGTAGCAACACAAAATTCAGCACAACCAGCAAAAAAAAGTAACAAAATGCCCAAAAGGCAAAAAGGAAACCCATATATGAATAATAAAAGAAGCCCAACAAAAAATCCTAACAAATACCCAAAAAACAGCAGAAAAAAAAACGGGCCACAAAAACCAATCGCAAACGGACAAACCCACAACTCACGCGTCAAGAATAGCAAAGGCTGATGGCACGACTTTCCTCGTCGACCGAGCGATAAGATTAAACTCGGGCAACCGAGCGTTAGGAAATCCGAAAAAGTTTACCCCTTTCCTCGTCTCGTCTCCACTGCCCGATCGATACGGTGCCGCGTTGTTTTCTTCGCCTCCTGGCCGCGCCCGTCCATGGCGTACAAACCACGACAGGAGGATCAGTAGCTGCGTACATACCTACCTAGGCGACGAGCAGGTGCCGCTCTGCTCTGCTCTGCTCTCAAGAGCTATGCTAGCTTGGAGAGCGGGTTAGAGGCAGCCAGGTACGTAGCAGCGTCGTCGTCGACCATGGATGCCGTCGGCGAAGGAGCACGCGCCGCGGCAGCGGGTGGTGGCTCCGGCGGGTTCATCCACTCCGTGGTCGGGTTCTCCTCCGCCAACACGCCCCTCCTCTTCTGGCTCCTCACCGTCGCGCTCGTCGCCGCCATCCATGTCGCCTCCGGCTACATGTCCCCATCCTCCTCCTCCCCAAGGTAATCAATCAATCACGACACACGCTCCAATCCCCGTGGGTTCTGAATTTCCGATCGGCCGGCGTGGTTGTAGTGTGGCGGCACGACTGACTCATTTTGTTTTCCTTTTTTTCCGTGGTCAACAGCGAGGACAAGGAAACGGAGAAGAGGCCGCGCCGCGGCCACGGATTCCCCGGCGACGACGAGAGGGAGAGCGAGGCGGACAGGCACGACGACAGGGTCCTCCAGATGATGCGCAGCTTCAGCTTCGTCCATGCCAGCGAGGAGGATTTCGCGGAGGGCATGGCCATGTACGAGCGCGCTTTCGACGACGACGCGGCGCCGTCTCCCGAGACCGTGGCGCAGGCCGCGCCGCCGCCGGCTCCGGTTCCGGACAGTCCGCCGAGTCTCAGCTTCAGCTTCCAGCATCAGATACCGGAGATTCCCCGAGTGGCCGCGGTGGTTCCGAGAGCAGTGCCAGTCCAAGAGGAGCAGCAGGAGCGGGAGAAGGAACCGGCAATTCCGTTTGTTCCCGTGGCCAAGCACGAGCACCAGGAAGCAGAGGAAACAGAGGTTGTAATGGAAGAAGAAGAGGAGGAGGAGGCTATGGAGGCGGAGCCGAAGATCGTTCCAGTCACGCACAACTACAGGTTCCTGACGGAGCGGGACTTCCGCGGGTTCGTCAGGGAGCCGGAGACCATGACGGTGCGCGTCCAGGAGTCCTTCGTTCCGGCACAGGCTGCGCCGCCGCCGCCGCCAGCGCAGCCTGAGGAGCGAAGAGTGGTCGACGTGGCCTCCCGTCGCGGCAGCTTCGTCACGGCGAATGACTTCCAGCCGGTAATCAAGCCAGTCGCGCGGGATACAGTGGCGTCATCGCCGAGGAAGAAGAGGACGCCTTCGCGAAGGCGGAAGCCGGCGACCTCCCCGTCCGTCGCGTCCAGAGGCAGCGGCGGGAGGGCGAGCTTCGCGTCCGAGTTCTCCGGCTTCGGCGACTCTGACTCGGACTCGAGCGCCAGCGACGGGTACTCGGTGAAGGAGCTCGTCGTCGACTCCGACAGCGACTGGTTCGTCTCGGAGAAGGACTTCCCGGCGTCGGCGCTCGACGCCGCCAGCCTCCGGAGCTACAAGTTGAAGCTGCTCAAGGCCATGGAATCCGTGCAGGAGGCGGACACGCCGGGGCGGTCGTTCCGGGACTCGGCGCCCTCGGTGTCGCCGGCCTCGTCGTCCAGGCCTCGCCGGATAGCATCAAGTACCCTGCGGACTTGTGGTCTCGCAGCCCTTCGCCGGATGCCGAGTACAAAGTGGACGAGGAAATGAACCGGCGAGCGAGGAGAAGGACATGGATGGTGAGGGGAGCAGCATCGACGTTAGCGACGACGAGGGCTCCTGGAGCAGCACGAAGATGGTCGCAGCGCCCGTGTATGACGCTGATTCCGCTGCAGAGGACAGCTTGGAGCATTCAGAGAAGGAAACCATCACCATTAATGATCATTCATACGAAGCCGTTTCTGATGCTAAGAGCAGTCCAGAGGCAGCCATTGACAGAGAATTGGTTGCTTCGTCTCATCAAGCAGTTCATGATACTAAGAGGAGCCCAAAGCCTTCAGAGAGGGAACGTCATCATTCATCTGAGTTTTTGCTGTTGATAGGGAAGAATCGACCCGTACAGATGATCAGTCAGAGGCATCGGTTTCTGACAGCAAGAGAAGCCCACAGCATTCGGAGCATGAATTTGAAGTACAGAAGGCCACTCACATGAACTTATATCTGATGTCTGGAAAGGAATTGCTGATACAGAAGAAGAAGAAGAAGAAGGTGAAGTTCTATATGATCATTGGGAAGCCCTGAGCCTTCAAAGAAAGAATTCGTCAGCGCAAATGCTCATTCAAGTGAACTCAATTCTGATGATCGGAAAGCAATTGTCCCCACAAATGAGCAGTTATATGGAGTAGGTTCTGACGATCATAGCATCCCAGAGCATTCAGAGCAAGAGTTCAGTACATATGACCAGCAATATGGACTAATCACTGACGGCAAGAACATTTCAGACCCAGTAGAAGATAAACATGCTAGTGCAGATGATCATCCGGCAAAGCCCTTCGGCATGTCCACTTTTCAGATGCCGAGAAGGCGAAGTCGTTGGACGAGGAGAATAATCAGGAAGACAAGTGGAAGGCTTTGACAGTGGAAGAAGAGGACGAATTAGAGTCATTGTGGGAGCACCAAGACCTGATAGAGCAGCTGAAGTTGGAGCTGAAGAAGGTGCGGTCAGTCGGACTGCCGACAATCCTGGAGGAGTCGGAGTCACCAAAGGCGCCGATGGAGGACCTCAAGCCATGGAGGATCGATGCCAAGTTCTTGCGCGAGGATCCTATGGATGAGCTGAACAAGTTCTTCAAGAGTTACAGGGAGAGGATGAGGAAGTTTGACATACTATGCTACCAGAAGATGTATGCTATAGGTATGCCTACTTTCACTGTACTTTTTATCTTGAGTCGTCTTTGATTCTAGTATTTTACTCAAGTACAATTTCAAAGCTGTTCTAAAAGGAAAATTTTAGGTTAGTGTTCAATTGGTTCATCACAATCGCCGATAGTTTTAGTCAAAAAATTATCCTGTCGTAAGAAAAAAATCACAGACAACTAATATTTATTTGTTCATGAATAGGTACTATTAATAAATCAACCTATTACCAAAGTACAAATATTCCACGGTTGAGTTGAGGGCAATATAATGATGGATACTATATTCCCAAACATCTTGTTTGTGATGAAATATTCAAACTAACCTTAACAAATTTGGAACAAAAAATATAATTCAAATTTATCGAAATTGATGAGCAACAGGGATATTTTCAAAATTGTCATTCAAAATTAAGCATAGCTTAAAACATGGATATAGTTACAGTTCTGAAGATGCTGTATATTTAAATAACCATATTTAGGTATGAAATATTCGATTCTATTTCAAACTGTTCGTTTTTAGGGTGTCGGAATGTCAACTTAAACGTATATTTCTTCTCTTGAAAGCTATTGTAACTGTTAATTGCAGGTCAAATATCAATTAGACCAAAACTAATCTCCATCATTTAATGGGCCAGATTTAATCTTTACTGTCGATAGAGAGGTAACATGGTGCACTGTAAAGGTGTAACCAAGATGTTCTTGAATTGGGTGTTCAACTCTGGGAAGAACGATGACCTGCATGTCTTTAGGATAGTTAAAGGACTGTTAAAATGCTATACACATTGCTGCAACTTTTGTATCAATCAAGCCACCATCTAGCTTTATAAGGCTGTTTAACGACTGACGCAGCCTTGTCTTACTTTAACTAGCATATTTGGTCCAACTGAATATGCTCCAAGAACTGGATTTATTACCTTTTTTCTTCCTTTAACGTACTGAATTTCACTGCAGATTTTCTCCAGCTCAGAGGTCCCCAACAATCAACAAACTCTGTAAAGATCATCTCACCGACGGTGGCGTCCATCCTAACACACAACTTCCGATCATCTCGCCGGAGATCACAAGAGGACCCATCGGAGCGGTTCCTCAAGGAGCTCCGGTATGACTTGGAGACGGTCTATGTCGGACAGATGTGTCTGTCATGGGAGTTTCTCAGGTGGCAGTACGAACAAGCCCGGGACCTGCCGGAGTCCGACTCTTACCACAGCCACCAGTACAACCAGGTGGCAGGAGAGTTCCAACAGTTTCAGGTCGTGGTGCAGAGATTCGTGGAGGACGAGTCCTTCAAGGGCCCTAGGCTGCCGAACTACATCAACAACCGATGCGTCCTTCGCAACCTCTTGCAAGTGCCTGTGATAAAAGGTTAGCGCCAGAGTTTCAGAAACTTGAGATCCAACTAGGCCATGTTTATTTTATTTACTGCTGAGTCTGAAATGGTTCGTTCTAATGTGAACGTTTGGGTGGCAGAGGACAGTCTGAAGGATAGAATGGAGGACCAGCGTAAGGGGAACTACGTCATAACAAGCGAGGCGCTGGAGGATGTCATGGAGGAGTCGATGCACATCTTGTGGGAGTTCATCAAGGCCGACAGAGCTGAGGCGCCGACGACATCAGTCCTGAAGGGCTTATCGAGCGCCCACGTCGAGCTCCAGGACCCCTTGGACCATGATCTTATGATGCACATCCATGCCACGTTACAGAAGGTAGGGCTTACTTTACACAGTACCACCCGGCAAGAAGATGAATTGCTACAGTACCGTCAAGTTATTAGTACTACTAGTTGCATGAGCTGTGGCACTCGCTCAGTGTTGGAACTTGTGACAATGCAGAAAGAGAAGAGGCTGAAGGATCTCCTGAGGACGGGGAACTGCATCGTGAAGAAGTTCAAGAAGCCCAAGGAGGACAGGTCGAACCAGAACCTCTTCTTCTCGCAGGTGGACATGCGGCTGGTGGCGCGGGTGCTGCGGATGCCGAGGATCACCAGCGAGCAGCTGCAGTGGTGCATGGCGAAGCTGGACAAGATCGTATTGGTGGAGAATAGGAGGATCCACAGGGAGGCTGCGTTTTTGTTGTTCCCCTGCTGAGACTAGTAGAGTACATAACATATATCTCTGCTTTTTGCTCCTTTTTTCTCCATAAAAGCAATCATCTTCACTTCACCATGTAATCCACCGCTTGTAGGTATTATTTTTTCAGCCTCTTAGTAATCCAGTTCTATCCGGTATACACAGGTACTCATAATTGTAACTCGATAAACATGGCATAAACCACAGAGCACATGTATATAATTGTACTTACTTACAGCCCCCTAGGTAGCTTAAAAATAGTACAGTGTAATGAAGTCATCCACCAGAATGTACAGATTGCCACTTCTGAAACCAACTGTTCCTGCTTCTGTCGCCACGTGCATGGCACAAGGCATGCTTGCCACTTCGAGGGCATGGCTAGCTACTGCAGCTGCGGTAACAGTTGTGTGCTGAAAGAAGCTTTGGCTGGATTGTGCTGCTGCGGGCAACAATGCAATGGGTATTGATCCTAGTCTGTCACCTCGCCTCTGGGGCTCTGGCCTCTGGGTGAACAGTTCTTGTGCTCTTCTGTTTGCCACATGAGGCATCTAATGGCGGCCTTGCTCATCCTAACAACCCAAGTACTAAGCTGCGATCACTGCATGCATGCAGCAACCAGGAACAGACCACTTTCATAACTCAGGAACTGGCCAGCTGATAAATTCAGTACTGTTCTTGTAACATCCTGCACTTATTTTTACTCTCATGTCATGTTCTGTAATGTACTGAACCTCTATGTTGTGGTGGTTTCCTTACCACAAACCGGTGTGGGGCGGCTTGGGGTGGGGGAGCCCCTTCATAAATTAAGTACGGGCGTAAACACCTTAAAAATTTCTGCATTTCAGCGGAAATTTAACTATTTCGTGTGAGGCTCAAGCAGCAGCCAAATACAGGTAGGCACCATGCATTCAGTATCGTGACAATGATGGATCTGAGTGAGGACTGAGGAGGCCACCACCAAGAGCCCCCTAATGGCAGCAGCCCGAGCTTGTGGGCCGAGACTCCATTATCGGCCCGCAGATGCAACAGCTTCCCTGTGTTGAAAACCTCGTTCTTCGTTAGCATGGGAGGACAAGTGTGGTCTACCTCAATCATCCTGCTACAGCTACACGCATTGTAGCAAGAGATAACTATGGTTGACTTTAGCAAAGGACTCCTACTCTCTCATGGCTACAATGTGATTATGGTTGTGGTCGATTGGTTCTCCAAATACTGTGATTTCAACCCTCTCCTACATTATTACACAACACCCAAAGTTGCACGCTGCACTCTGCTCCCATGTCCATTGTGTGACCGAGAGCCGATTTTAACAAGTTCCTTTTGGCGGGAAATTTTTGAAGCCATGAACATCAAGCTTTGATATTTTCTTCCTACCATCCACAATCCGATGGGCAGAGTGGCCGTGTTAACCAATTTGTGGTAACTTTTCATCGTTATGCGCAGGGCCGGCCCGGATGGGGGGTCAGGGTGGGCGGCCGCCCCGGGCCCCAAAATCCAGGGCCCCTCCCAGGTCCGTATGTGTATGATGTACGTACGCTGACTAATATGTATTCCCGTAATAAAAAAGAAAAGAAACGATCGCTGCAGGAAACGATCGCAAGAGAAAAGGCCTATGTGTTAATGGGCTTCAGGATCGTAGCCCAAGGCAACTGTCGCATCGCATGTCATGCAGCAGGGAAACAACCCTTCGGTCTTTCCTATTTCATCGCGCTCAGCCGCCAGGCAGCGCCGAGCCAGCAATCCCCATCCCTGCCGCAGTTCCCCGTCTCGCCGATTTTAATTCTTGGGGCCCCTATTCGTGACCATATCATTTCTGCCTCTTTTCTTTCTTCTCTCAAGGCGCGGTACGCACGCACATCACTGATTTGACGAGGTACATGACGGTAATCTCTACCTCCAGTCCTACATAAGTCCTAGATATATGATGCATAACTGGTACATAGAGTTTTGTAAGAAATCTAATTTCAACGAGTCCTAACATATATGATGCATAGCCAGTCCTACACAAGTCCTACATATATGATGCATAGCTGGTACCATTCATTTTCAATATACATGTAATTTTTGTCCGGTATTATGTATTATCATGTTGTTCAGAAAATATCCATCTGGTCTGGTAGTAAAAAAGGAAAAGAGAAAAACATGTAATGACTTGATATAGTAGAGATAAGATATTGACAATCTTTTCATAGATAATATTGACGATTCGACAAACCCGAATGATGAGTTGAGGATATATTTAACATGCATATTAATTATTATCCTACGATGTCTGTATTAAGGGCCCCAAGTTTTAGATTCGCCCTGGGTCCCCAAAATTTCAGGACCGGCCCTGGTTATGCGGTGAAGGATTCCCCTTGTCGATGGCGCTTATAGCTTCCTCTGGTCGAGTTGTGGTACAACACGAATTACCACAACACGCTGAATCATTGTACTTTCTATAAACTTTATGGATACAAACCAAAGTATGGTACATTGCTCTCAGGATCATATGAATCATCACCTGTTCAATATGTGTTGGTCGAGCACACTGCTGAACTGCAGCTGCTGAAGCAACACAGGGAAGCAGCGCATTTGCGAATGAAATTTCACGTAGACAATAACTTTGAAGTTGAGGATCAATTGTTTCTCAAATAACAATCATGCACATAATCTTCGGTGGCAAATGAATGAACTTTTCCCATGCTTGCTTACACGTTCTTTGGAACATACACTATCCCGGAGCGGATCGCCATTGTCCCAATCGTTCTGAATTATCCCCTGGAGAGGGATCCAGTTTTTCATTCCATATGTTCATCGTGGCTCCCTTACGGATAAAACAAGGCTTTTGCTTAAGAACACCAATTGCTCCATGAATTATCATTGAACCGTAGACAGTCTACTGCCTGGACCAATTTGGAGATGATCTGAAGATAGAAAGTACACACAACCTTATACACATTATATGCCAACCCTTCAAGCTTGTCTCGCTATTAGAAAAGAGTCAATTTTTCGATCCCTTAACTCTCGAGAAGGTTTATATTTCGTCCTAATTTTTTTATTTTGTACAAAACAAATGCTAAACTCGTGGAAAAGTTCATGTCCTATCTAACCAGAGAAAAACGCTTTCATGGACAACGAGTTCCACAAAAAAAGGTAAACAAGACCAAACTGGGAAGCGAATAGAGACCAGACGGTTCCACCTAGTAAAATTACCCACCACTCTTCTACAAATCTCCATTGGGACGAAAATCCCCAACATCCACAACATTTCTCCATTTTCAACCCCTTGCTTTGCAACATTTTTTTGTCTAACAAGGGATAATTGTTATTTTTCCGGTGTTGGAAGCTTTGCATCAAGTTTGTAACGGATGTGATACACAGTATTATGAATTTAACAAGTGTTTATGTCCCGATGACAGCAAATTTAGTAAAATATTGATATTGTGCAAGGGTACGAGTCTGAAACGAATAGATAGGTTATCAGGATGACTCCAACGGGGCGACGCAAACAGACGCGCGTTTGGTCCGCGTTTGGTCCGTTTGCGTCGCCAAAAGGACCCATGTCCGGCCCACGTCCGCCCCTTTCCGGCCACTGCCCCCAACGCGCCGACGCATTGAGTCCGCCCGGCCAGGGTTTTTGATCATTTTGATCATTTTCGGGCATGATCGTTTCCACGCCCCCAAAACATTACAAGTTGCGGCCATCGGCCATGTCCCCAGGTGTGCCCAAAATATTACAAATTTTGGCCACCGGCCATGTTTTTCCGGCCATGTTGGCCATAGTTCAACACAAATATGTAGAAGGGACCGAGAATAGATCAAACCTGATCCATGTACTGCCTTTACTTCTTCTCGTAGTAGGCCTTCTTCCTAGGGGTGAAGGTGGAGATGTTCATGTCCATGATCCTGGCCTCCTCGGCGCGTAGGGCGAGTTCAAGGTCTTTGGCCTTGAGCTCCACCTCCCTGGCCTTCACGTCGGCCTCCTTGGTCCTTGCCTCGGCCTCCTTGCCCCTGATCTCGACCTCCGCCGCCCGGGTCCGAGCGTTCTCCTCCTCTATGTCAAGCCTCTTCTTTTGCAATTCGAAGTAGAGCTTCGAAGCCGCCTCTCTCTCGAGGCGTTCCTTTTCTCTCCTCTCTTCCCTCTTGTCACATGTCTTATCCTTTTGGGATAGGAACCCGCTCAAAGTCTCTTGCAACGCAAGGGTCGTTGCATCGCGCTTCTGCTCGGCCTTGGAGTTATTCTTCCCCCTTGGCCTCCCGTCCTTCTCCTTCTCCGTTGTGCCCTCTCCCTTGTCAACACCAAGATGTCCCGCTTGTCCCGCCTTCTTGAGGGAGGCGTATAGCTCCTTCCACTTCTCCTGGTCCTTGAGCTCCCGGTAGCAATGGGTTATCATCCTCGGCATTGTAGTCGTCGCCGTCGTACTGGGTGTTGTCGCAGACCATGTCCTGGAGGACGTCCTCCCCGTAGTAGGGGTCATCGTCCTCCTCGTAGTACCTGGGGTCACCCGGCGATGGCGTGGGCACAGTGCCGAACAGGTTACGCGCGGGGCGACCACTGGCGGGGCAGCTGCACGCGCCTCCGCAGTCTACGGCGCGAGCGACTGTGCAACCAACGGTGTCGCAGGCGGGTTGAGAACGAGGGCAGGTACCTCGCCCGACTCGTCGGAGGTAGGAGAAACCCGCGGCGGCATGGTTCCAGGGACGAACCCGTGCGCAGGAGATGGCGCGGTCGCGAGCGGTTTCGACCTTGGAGGTCGGGCCGTGGAAGCGTTGGAGCTGGCCGCGGTAGAGGAAACCCCGACCGCCGCCGCAGTCGCTACCCCAACCGCCGCCGCGGACGGGGTAAGTCCAATGAGGAGGAGGGCAGCTGTCGCGGTCTTGGTCATGAGGTCGGCGTTGTCGTCGTCGCCCTTTTCCTCGGCGGCGGCCCTGGCGGCGGCGTCGAGCCTGTCCTGCTTCAGCCTCCTCCTCCGTTGGCCCCGCTTGGCCGTCTCCTTGGCCCTCTGCTCCTCCGTGAGCTCCTTCTTCACTTTCTTCAGCCGGGGAGCAAGCCCGGCGGCGTCGTCGGCCAACTCTAGGTTCTCGGCGGCGGCGGCGGTCTTGGCGGCGGCCTTGGCGATCCTGGAGGCGGCGGCGGCCATGGGGGTAGGTCTGGACTGTGGATTTTGCCTCCAAAAGCGGACCAGGGGAGGACACAAAAGAGCTCTGTTTCGTGTCCGGGGCCGACGCATCGGTGACCCAAATTTGGGTCAGGGATGCATCACGGCGGACCAAAAAACGGACCGCGGTCCGTTTGCGTCGCCCCGTTGGGCCATGTTTTTGGCCCTCGCGAACACGAACGGATGCGCGCGGATTCGATGCGTCGCCCCGTTGGAGTCATCCTCATGGCACATCGGAGAGGAGTGAGGTGTGTCACTCCTGTTTTCTCTCTAGGATCCTTAGCCGAAATCAAATTCCAACACTCGTAATTTTCCATTATTAAAGATTGCTAAATTTAATGGTACTAGCATAAAGCCGTTATGGCGGATGTGACACCTGACACAAAGTATCGTGAAGAAAGAAGTGAGTAAACTGTGAAAGTAAATTGAGAAAATATTTACATGACATGTATATAATTTTTGATGCACAACAAGATGTAATTTGAGACAGATACAATCACACACAAAGGCACACTATGTGGAGGAGAAAATTGCCTTTTCTCCGTAAAGAACACAAATGCCCACGCAGGGAATACGGCCAGAACAATCAATATAATTTCGCTCACAGTAACAAAAAGATCCGACTACAGTGGTGAAAAGGATTAGAGAAGACTTAGCAGTTGTGGATAGGACAGGACTAGGCGTCCCTGGGGGATCTTTCCGTCCGATCCCCCGGGTCGCCAGCCCGACACGTGTCCTCTAAAAATAGGCTAATCCCGCTTTTGCTACAAAACTCCCGTTTTTGCTACAAATCGTCTCGCTTTTGTTGCATTGTAGCAAAAAATGGTTCGTACACAGAACATGAAAGGAAAATTCTGGCCTCGCCGGAGACCTCACCGGATACCTCGCCGGACACGTGGTAGCAAAAAGTTTATGCTAGTGTAGCAACAAAAAAGTTCGATTGTAGCAAAATCAACTTCGCCGGAGACATCGCCGGAGACTCTCGCCGGAGACATCGCCGGAGACCTCGCGGAGATATAGTAGCAAATTTTTTGATCTATTGTAGCAAAACCAGATAACAATAGTAGCAATTTTTTTGATCTATTGTAGCAAAATCAACTTCGCCGGAGACATCGCCGGAGACTCGCGGGAGACATCGCCGGAGACCTCGCCGGTGATATAGTAGCAAATTTTTTGAACTATTGTAGCAAAACCAGATAACAATAATAGCAAAAATAAAGTTATATTGCTACATGTGGCAAAAACTGAGACTTTTTTTTTTGCTACCGTAGCAAAAACGGGCTCTGGGGGACTATTTTTTGGACCGAAAAGTTTTTGCTACATGTAGCAAAAATCGGGATATTTTTTTGCTACCGTAGCAAAAGCGGGATTGTGGACAGAAAGAAGGGACACGTGGTTCGTGGGGGACCCGGAGGATGGGAAGCTCGGATCGCCGGGTGACTACTATACTTTTCCTTGTGGATATCCCGAGCTCATGGTCCACTTTTTACCAGGTCATGGATCGCGCACACCAGGGCCTGGTACTATTAAGATCGACACCGATGGGGCGATCCATTATCATGTTCACACTGCTTGTGCAGGAGGTGTTGCACGATCCGCCTGCTCTTTTAGGAGCTTGGTGCAAACCACATATTGGAGTGACTTTGCCGAAGCGGAATCCTTGCGTGATGGGTCATCTTTGCTAAAATAAGGGGCTGCTCGTGTGTGATTCTCGAAACTGGCTGCCTGGAGGTCGTAAACCTCTGGAACACTAGTCACAATGATTGTTCGATTGTGGCTCCTATCCACTTAGACATTGGAGAGATGGTATCTTTGTTTAGTTTTTTTTTATATTATTCATGTTAGTAGATCAGCTAATCTACCGACCCATCTTTGTGCCAAGCGTGCTTGTACTCTGATGGTGACCGAATGTTGGTTAGGCCCTGTTCATTCGTGATCACTAGCATGTTGGCTGGTGATTCACAGAGTGCGATATTTGAATAAAACTCTAGAATTTGCCCCTTGTAAAAAAAGAGTTCTACGGTACTATTTGAGTATGATGAGCTTTTTGTGGGAGAGGGTTAGCACTTGAGCATTTCCTGATCTTCTGTGTCATAGGGGCAAATGTTGCTCGAGTCACGCTTGCAGTAAACCCCGGCGAGCGAGACCTTGCATGTCTGCTAGTCGAGCTTGTAGAGCAAGTGATAGTAGAGGTGGAAGAGCACGACCATTATTATTCGAGAAACACTCCAGCGCCACCTTGTTCCCTTCCAGCTTTGATAGTGGCCCACACCCCGCCTACACCTTGAACTTCCACAGGTCGACGAAGTTGGACCGTTTCCACCTCGTCGGCTGCATGAGGCCATCATTGTCCAGCGTCCACAGGGAGATGGTGAACATATCCGCCACAACCAAGGTAAGCCGCCGCGTCCCGTTGATCGTCCATGACGCCCACAGTAGCTCGTCAGCGCCAAGCGACGCTTTGTGTGTGCTTGTACGACCTCTGTTGGGAGCCTAACCAGCGGTAGGGAGCGCGAGGACATGGAGGCCGAAGCTTTCCAGATGGGGCTCGCAGAGAAAGTAGGGCACACCATCCAGCAGGAGCGGCATCGCGCAAAGGAACATGTTGAGGAAGTCCATGGGAAGACACGCGTGGGTGTCCACGACGCCATCCCACCCGCCTGTCGCCGATGGGTATGTCTGGATCTGGAGCACACGGCGACCAGGAGCTCAAGGTTGAATATGTGAAGGAGAAACTTCTCGTCGCTGATGGCGAGCAGCACAAGAGAGTCGTCTGACATAGCCGGTGCGCGTATCATCTACAACAATGGTCTTGGTATCAAACTAAGACATCTAACTAGGTTAAAATAAACATAGTTTGTATTAAACTTTTATACTTCATTATAATCGTTTTTATCATACTAAATTGTGAACTATTATTTTATATTAATAATAAGCATGGTCAACATTATCTCAATGTTGTTAAAAATTAATTGCAGCCATTATAAATAATAATATATATCATAAAAATGACACTTGCGTCTACAAATTTTGAACCGTATTATGTACCAAAATTTATGTTTATTTTCTCATGTTCGACAAACTGCTTATTCACAAAATCTTGAAAGCAAAATGCCTTAAATAAAAAAAAGATAAATGACTCATGTTCTCATTTTTTACAATTGCATGGATTATAAACCATATATCATAAAAATGACACTTGCGTCTACAAATTTTGAACCGTATTATGTACCAAAATTTATGTTTATTTTCTCATGTTCGACAAACTGCTTATTCACAAAATCTTGAAAGCAAAATGCCTTAAATAAAAAAAGATAAATGACTCATGTTCTCATTTTTTACAATTGCATGGATTATAAACCATATATATGTATATTGTGTGTGCACACGTTTGTCAATAAATATCATGGTTGAGATCTCTGAAATTTCTAAGGAATAGATATATTATGTGCTTTGTACTGTATGAGTAGGCTAGCAAAATTATAGAAACTTCTACTCCCTCCATTTTTTAATATAAGATGTTTTAGCATTTATCAACATGCACATGTATACAAATGTATGTGGACACATTTTAGTGTGCATGTTCACTCATTTTAGTATGCATGTAGACAACATATAGAACACATAAAACATCTTATATTAAAAACGGAGGGAGTAGGTCATAAATTAAACTATTAGCATGATTTCTACCGGTGTTTTCCGCTCATCTTGTTGCTCTTTGCTAGGTGAGGAACGCCTCATCTGAGGAAGAGGACGTCTCCCATGAAGGTGGTGTGTTCCCAGGAAAATCTGAAGACTCAATTTTAGTACCTCTTCTAGACACTTCAAAACATGTGAAGGAGAAAGAAAAAGTTGATGACCTTGGACGCCAGCTTGTGTGGGGCGCAGCCTTGGGGCTGGCGTGGATGTCGGAGCGGCGGCTCCGGATGTTTGCCTCCGCTTGTTGCGTTGATGCTGCCTCCGCCGTGTTGCGTTGAGGTGTTGGAGTGTTGTCTTTGGTCGTTAGGACGACATGGTCGTCGACCCTGTTGGGGCGCAGCCTTGGGGCTGGCGTGGTGCGTTGTGTTGTACGGTTTTTGGCCGGTTTTCCTTATAAACTGTCCAACTCTTTTCGACTTAATCAATCAAAGGCATTGCCTAGGTTCGAAAAGAAAGTTGATGACCTTGGACTACCTTATGAGGACTCGAAGCATGACGACTTTGACCGAGCAGAGGTCCTGATTCAGATAAAGATATCAAACATAATCATAAACCATGTAGTCGCAAAAAAGAGTAGGTTTTCTAGTGGATGCTGGTACATGATGTTCCACTTATATCATGCACTAGGTCTAAAATATCACAAACAACTATTTGAGACATTTTCTGTTACAAAAAACATTGGGACATCACATCATAGATTCATGTGTGATTTTAAATCCGCGATGTTACAAGATTTCTTCATAACCACTTAGCTAACCCGAGTTCATCGGTCGTGCCTAGATTGTTTCATCGTTGACATTTATTTGACTTCACAGATGTTGACAGATGGCAACCCATGCCCGACAAGCCGCTAACATGAGGGATATTCAATACGGGTAGTGGGTGCAGATACCAGAAAACATTTTTTGAAATGTCAAAAAATTCCAAAATTTTTTTTTGCATGCAGTTCATGACATTTTCATGTTGACACAAAAAGTTACGTGAAGAAAAAAGTTTTTTTGCAACCTGTGCAAAAAAGACAAATCCGGACACACCGAAACGTATATATACGCGTCAGTTTTTTCTCTTTTTTGTACAGATCACAAAAAAAGTTTTTTCACCCTGACTTTTTTTGTACTAACACATCATGTTGTAATGTACACCCGGATTTTTTTCCGGAATTTTTTGACATTCTGAATAATAAACTAATTTTTTTTTACACAATGGGTGCAGATGCACCCATGAGCACATGACCACTATTATGATGTTATCAATTTTGTGACTTTGAATTTGATAGTGAGCACAACGTGTTGCTCTATTCGATCAGCTGCCACGTGAACCACTGAGATGAAACCGCGTGGTCGACTGTGCGGGTTCCACATGGACTGACGTCATCAGCTTCGTGATGTTATTATTTTTCGTTGAGTGCCATGTGTTGTTCATGCGTGCTTGGTTCCGAGTGTATTGTTGTTTCAGTTTAATGAAATTTTATATAATAAACGATACTATTTTTGGCGGCTCATGATGCGTGCCAATCTACTGATGCAGGACGCCAGGCGTGGGAAAACAGACGCCTAGCCAGGCTAATCACATATCATACATTTCCTGTAGGAAAAAAAAATCACAAACACTTTTTTCATTTCATTTTCGGGGATAATGGGCTGGTCCATAATGCGCCTGAGGGGCCTGTGCCCTAAAAAAAAGGAAAAAAAATATAGATTTCACCCTGAAATCTCACCTTCGGGATACATTTCGTCCCAATCCCCAAAACCGGATAATTTCAACCCTGAACTTTACAATACCGGACAAATCACACCCTAAGGTGGTTTTTGTTTGATTTGGGCAGTTTTCTGCGATGACTAGGCGACGACGTGGCAATGACGTGGCGCAGCGCAACGTGGGCCCCACCTGTCATCCTCTGCTCGGCTGCGTTGACCTTCAGGATCCGACCATCGGACACCGATCCGCCGGCTCGGATTTCCTGGGCTGCATGCTCTCTGTCTCCGCCTTGTCATACGCCACTACGCCTCCCACCTCGACGCCGCCTCTGTAGCAGGTCGCCGCCGGCGCGGGATCGAGAGAGAGATGGAGGGCGCCGTGCTCTGTCCCGCCAACTACGCGCCTCTCACGCCCATCTCATTACTCGAGCGCTCCGCGCTCGTCTACCCGGACCGCGCCGCCGCGGACGTGGCGGGAGACCCGGGACCCTAGTGTCCGCCTTGCTGCCGCCCTCGCCGGCCAGCGCCGCGATGTGGTAAGCTTCAGATAGCAGCACCTCCCTGCAGTCAACGAACGAACTCCGTTGCTCACTAGCTAGCTATCCCATCATCGCATCTCTACTTTTCCTCCGTTTTTTTACTCTTTCTTTGTGCCGAATTGCTCGTCCAATTCGGTCAAAACCAAATTAGCTCTGGATCGATTTCCTATTGCAGGTGAAGCTATGCCTACGGACAGAGTAGTTTTTGATTCATTGATTGGTTGATTAATTGGTCATTCATGTTGGACAGGTCGCGGTGTTCGCGCAGAACATCCCGGCGATGTGCGAGCTGCACTTCGCGGTGCCGATGGCCGACGCCGTCATCTGCACGCTCAACTCACGCCTCGACGCCGTCATGGCCGCCGTCCCGATGAAGGAGCTCTTCGACGCCAAGAAGTCCGCCGTCGCCGCGTCCGAGCCAGCCATGGCCGACCGCCTGGCGCGGGTGCTCATGCTCGCCCGCGGGCTCCGCCTCCAGGTCTCCAAGCTCGCCGCGCTGCGGGGCGCGCTCGGCCTCCCCGACAACACCTCCTGCGCGTCCTCCCGATCCACGCTGACCTCGTCCACGGTGAAATCCGAGCCGGTGGATCGGCGTCCGATGGTCGGATCCTGAAGGTCAACGCAACAGAGCAGATGATGACAGGTGGGGCCCACGTTGCGCTGCTCCATGTCATTGCCACGTCGTCGCCTAGTCATCACAGAAAACTGCCCAAATTGAACAAAAACCATCTTAGGGTGTGATTTGTCCGGTATTGTAAAGTTCAGGGTTGAAATTATCCGGTTTTGAAGATTGGGGTGAAATGTATCCCTCAGGGTGAAATCTATACTTAAAAAAAAACGATTGCACGAGCCTCGGCCGTCAACACAAGCATTTACACGACAGCCCAGAAGGCCCAATCTACCGAAGGCTGGTCCGGCCCATTTACCCGATCAAGCACATCCCAGCCGTCGGTGCTAGGTCACGGCGACGCGAGGAAGCCATTTATACCCGTAGCAGCCGCCACGCGCTCGCTCTCTCTCCTCTCTCTCCCCCCACCCTTTGCCCCAGCCTCCTACTGCCGGCGGCGGAGACAACGGCAACATGGTGCAGCGTCTGACCTACCGGAAGAGGCACAGCTATGCCACCAAGTCCAACCAGACAAGGGTCGTCAAGACCCCAGGTCCGGACTCCCTTCTCCTCTTCCTCTCTATACGATTTCTCGCAATTATGGCGGCTTCCGATTTGCTCGTGCTGAGGTTTTCTCTTGGTTGATCGGTACTTTTCTTGTGATTGCAGGAGGTAAGCTCGTGTACCAGTACACCAAGAAGAGGGCGAGCGGCCCGAAGTGCCCTGTGACCGGGAAGAAGATCCAGGGAGTGAGTTGCTCTTGCCTTTGCATCTCTCAGAACAACTGTTAAGCCTTTTGCTTTGTCACGTTAGGGATGTTTGGTACACCTGTTTGTATGCCTGCGGTGTAGGATTCCTGGGTTACTGTATGAATCTGTGTTGTTAGATGTGCTTTATATCTTACACATGCAGTTTGCTTTATGATCTTTGACTATTAACTTAGAATAGCTTCTAGCACAACAAAAAATGACCAGCCGCATTTTGGTGGGTAGATCTTGGTTTCAGCTCAGTGGACATCAAATTGGTAGCTAGATGATGCTCTTGTGTAGTTCCAATTGTATCATTTGTTGGGAAATTACACCCTCTGTTAGATTGCATTCACTCTGTAGACTGTAGTGCATGTGTATTCTGTGCATAATTTGATTGTCAATCATCCTTTATTATGTGGTCTTCCTGAAGTCTGTATAATAGTAATATCTAGCAGGCAGTTCAGAATCAATACGGCATTTCAACATTAGTTTGGCTTTAGAATTTATTTGGATGGTTGAATGTCGGTTGTTTGTTTATAGTAGTCCTTCTAGTTTAAACAATGTTGACGTTTTTAGCTACTCACGTGTGCAGTGTATTCTAATTATCCACGTTATGAGTTTAGTGTGCCTTATAACTCAGAAGTTATATTTATCTGATTTTTTTGTAGCATGCCCCATGGATTTTCAGTTTAAACTTTCATCATAACATTATCTTGTTGTTACTTCGTATGTTAGGTTTGAAACCGCTGTTCAATGGTTTCTCTTACATTTGTAATATCCAAAGCTGGACTGTGCTTTCTCTTAATTTTAAGCTGGTGCATGCTGATTATTCACCTGTGCTCCTTCATAGCTTTATTTTCGTCAGCTTTGAGAGAGAACATATCATACTGAAACTTGCCCTTATCCCATTTTGATTACTCATCATATGATCACTTCCATCTCCAGATTCCCCACCTGAGGCCTACTGAGTACAAAAGATCAAGGTTGTCTAGGAACCGCAGGACTGTGAACCGTCCCTACGGCGGAGTGCTCTCTGGGCCTGCAGTTAGAGAAAGGTGAGCGTCTACATTGCAAAGTTACTTGCTGTGACCACACCGAACTTATCTGTGCATAATCTCATGTTATTCACATCCCCTTTCAGGATCATCCGTGCTTTCTTGGTTGAGGAGCAGAAGATTGTGAAGAAGGTCTTAAAAATACAGAAAACCAAGGACAAGACAGCAAAGTAGAGAACTGTTTGAAGCGGAAGTGAGATGCTGTTATGTAAACAAGGAAATATTTTTGTGGATGGTGATTTATCAGTGGCTTAATCTCTTCTAGCTAAATGTTTTAGTATGTCAAGGAGATCACTGTTGAGTTCAGAGATTGTTAGACATTTGATACCCATTTGCTATTCCATTTCTGAATTTCTATGTTGAATGTGCAATTTCGGTGACGACCTTTCCATGGCTTGGTCACTATCTCACTGTGGTGCAACAAGTGCTATGTTGCCTTGCAATATCTGTTCTGTTTATTTAGGCAGGTCATTCTATTGAGTAAAATCCATCAATGGTCACTGGACTTGAGGCCGTTACTTGCCTTCATCACCGTACATCGCTATACGCAAATTACGGTCACAGAATACGTGTGGGTGTGTCGTACACGGTCACCGGAGATTGTAGAGCACTGTATTTGCTGACGTGGTGTGCTGTTGACTAGTCTCTAGTAGTGCCTTTTTTTTTGCAAAAAAGCCCCTCAGATCATTAGAACCTGTCTCTACTTGCGCTTGGTGGCAGTCTAGCAGGTGTTGCCGCCGGCGCTGTCCCTGGCCAAGAAGATGTGGACATATATGATTTTGTCCTTTTATTTTATTCATTTCATATTGTAGTAGCAAATAAATATTTGCTCACAAAGAGCTAGCCAATTTTGTACCTGATGCATACTGGTGCATCTGCACAATGTGCTATCTAATCTAGACCTGACGCCAAGTGCACACACACATCTGATACAGAGACGAGACAAGCCTGATTGAAAATATTATAAGATGTTGATGTTCTAGAACTAGAAAATCAGATTAGCAAGGAAAAAGGAAACTAACATCACCTAGAACTTTTTGTTTTGTTTTGCGGGAATTACAAGAGCTTTTATTCAACAAAGGCCGTCCTGGGATCATCAGCCAACAGGCTAGTGACCAGGAAGCTAGGAGCAGAGTTCAGCCAACTGTCGGTCACCTGGAGCGAGCACGAATGTTTCGCACACAGATGAGCCGGCAAATTGGCACCACGAAGTACATCACCTAGAACTTGCTAGCCGTCAGTTCTTCAGTAATACAGTAACCATCAGAACCAGTTCGGACCCGTACTTGCTAGCTTGCACGCCGGGAAGACCGGGAGCAGTGGAATACCGGCGGACAGCAGCGGCTCCTGGCCGAGCAGCCCCTTCCCTCGTGCTCTGCATGCTGCACGGAGAAGGAGAGGGGAATCGGCGGAGGGAGATAAGAGATTGGGGAGAGAAACATAAGAGATTGGGGAAATCGCCGCAGCCGTCGGGGAGCGAGGCGCTGGAGATGCCCGCGACGCCGCTCCCGCTCGGACGCGAGATCGACTGGTCGGAGCACTTCTCGCTCTTCAACTCATCGGTGGGCGACAGGCCCAGCAGGGGCTCCGAGTCGAGGCCCGCGGACAGCGTGACCCAGCAGCAGCGGTGCCTGGACGGCGGCGCGGGGGACGAAAGTGTGGAGGATCTCACCGTGAGGAACTGCATCAGCTCCCCTGGGCGTGGACTTGAGGCGGAGGCGCGGGCTGAGCAGGCAGGTCGTGACGTTGACGTTAGCGCCGTCGACCCCGGCGAGGGCGACGTCCACCACGAGGCCGAGCCCCACCGTGAGTACCAGGTCCTCGACGAGCGCGGTCACCAGAGCAGGAGCGTCTTGGGCTCGAGCGACGACGTGGGGCTCCGCTCCGACTCGCCGCCGTCCTAGCTGTGAATGGCCATGTCGAAGAAGGCGAGGACGATTGCGCGAGCCGTCTTCGAGCCAACAATGCGGCCCCGTCGCCTCATCCGCTGCCACGGCCCCGCCTCCTCGTCGGGCTCCGCTGCAGCACGCCGCCTGCCTGTGCCGGTGACGGGCAAGGCAGAGACTCTGTGAAGCGTGAGGAAGAAGGGGATGGGATGTGCTTCTGATTAGTGGGTCCCACCGGCCAGTCTCTGTGTAATCTTTGCAATTTAGCCCTTTTATTGTTTATTATTTGAAAATTGTCCATGTAAACAGCTGCTGGCCTGACATGTGGGGTTGATGTGGTGCCACGTCAGCAAATACAGCGCTCTACAAGCTCCAGTGACCGTGTACGATACACCCGTACGTATTCGGTGACCGTAATTTGCGTATAACGATGTACGATGATGAAGGCGAGTAATGGCCTCAAGTCCGGTGACCATCGATGGATTTTACTCCATTCTATTTTCGCTTGGTTCATATCACTTGAATGTTGCTTGTTTACTACTCCCTCCGTTCCAAATTAGATGTCTTCCATTTGTCCACATGCGGATAGGTATAGATACATCCGCATGTGGACAAATGGAAGACATCTAATTTGGAACGGAGGGAGTAAAAAAAGTTGACATTTGAACATTGGCATGGCCCAAGATGAAACTTTCGCTGCTCAATTCTATTGCTGTGATATCATAGGAATATAGAAACTGTATATACTTTTAAAGTATCAGCACTGCTATTTTACAACTTTTGAAATGACAGTTGCGCCTCAATTCTAGGTTGTACAGATAAAACTCAAGTATTGTCAGCCACACATACAAATGATCTCCTAAACGAACTAGCCATCATTTGCATTGTTCAAAGGTTACAGTTTTTTAAGTCGCTGGCCGGATCAAAATCAAACGGCGATCACCACGCTAGAGTATGATTATATGATCATACTGTAATTACCTGTCATTGTATCGATCACCAAAGCAGGAATCTGTATATCATGATGTTACATCCCGATCAACAGGTTTATACTCGCAGCAGTTACAGTAGTGATACCTGAAGGAGGCCTTTCTAGTCGGCAACGTAAAACTGGACTTAAAAAGATTTGTCAAGAGTGGGATTTGAACCCACGCCCTTTCGGACCAGTACCTGAAACTGGCGCCTTAGACCAACTCGGCCATCTTGACTTGTTGTCAGTTAATTGTGATAATTCTATATATCCTGATTTCTTATATTTATGTTACAAGACATTGAATGCTTGGGGGGCAAACTGACAAACAGCAGAGGCAGAAGCGCCACAGCAGAGAGGCAGAAGGGCGCTTCTGCCAAATTCAAGTGTGAGTTCACCGGCGATGGCGCGCGCTTAGATCGATCCCACCGCATCTCCTTTTCCATCTCGCCTTCTCCATGCCTCCACGCCTCCCCTCGCTCACATTCGTCACCCTTGCCTTCTCCGCCCACCGCCGCGCGACTCGGTGCCCCCCACCTGCTCGACGGAGTGCCGCGCTCGGACCGCCTCGGGCGGCTCCCTCCCGAGCTCGCCGGCATCGTCCGCTCCCGCGCCGCGGGGCACAGGCCCAGCCAGTTCGCCTACGGGAACGCGCTCGCGGCTTGCGCCGGCGCCGGAGCGGGCAATGTCACGTTCGCGGAGCAGCTCTACTGCATGGCCTGGAAGGACGGGCTTGCAGGCGACGCGTATATCTGCAGCGCCATGGTCGACCTGCTCGCCAAGAACGGTCGCCTCGGGGACTCTCTCAGGGCGTTCGCGGATGGCGACCCGGGGAGCGCGGTCTGCTGGAACGCGGTTATCTCTGGCGCGACGCGGAATGGCGAGCACGGGCTCGCCATCAAGATGTTCACTGATATGGCGTGGGGCTCCTGTGAGCTGAACTCCTTCACGTACTCTGGGGTTCTCAGCGCCTGTGCAGACGGCGCGGAGCTGTGCGTTGGGAAGGCGGTTCACGGGCTGGTGCTTCGGCGTGATCCCGAGTATGATTTGTTCATCGGAACGTCGCTTGTCAATATGTATGCGAAATCTGGTGATATGGTCACTGCCATGAGGGAGTTCTGGATCGCTGGTTTTGTGCAGGAGGAGGATCCTGCAAGTGCGGTTAGGCTGTTCAGGGAAATGGTCCGGAGCGGCGTATCGATTAACAAGTACACAGTCACTAGCATCTTGCTCGCATGTTCCCAGATGTATATGATACAAGAAGCTAGCCAGATGCATGGAATGATCATAAAGACAGAGCTGTACTTGGATTACGTTGTCAAGGAGGCCTTTATCTGCACATACGCTAATGTCGGGGCTATTGAGTTGTCCGAGAAGGTGTTTCAAGAAGTTGGCAGAGTAAGCAACAAAAGTATCTGGTCGACTTTAATATTGAGATTAGTAGCCATAGCTTATCGAGATCAATTCAGCTGTTAATGAGGATGCTCCGTCAGGGTCTAAGACCAAATGACAAATGCTATGCTTCTGTTTTCAGTTCTGTGGACTCAGTTGAGTTTGGCAGACAACTGCATTCGTCTGTTATAAAAGATGGGTTTGTTAATGGTGTTCTTGTTGGCAGCGCACTGTCCACCATGTACTCTAGAGGGGATGCAGTGGAAGATAGCTACAAGGTCTTTGAAGAGATGCAGGAACGTGATGAAGTATCATGGACAGCAATGGTTGCTGGATTTGCATCCCATGGCCATTCAGTTGAGGCATTCCGATTGTTCAGGAATATGGTTCTTGATAATTTTAAGCCTGACCATATGTCGCTATCTGCCATTCTTTCAGCTTGTAACGGACCAGAATGCTTGCTCAAAGGGAAGGAAGTTCATGGACACATCCTTCGTGTCTATGGAGAAACCACATCCATCAGCCGTTTTTGGTTTCCATGTATTCCAAATGTCAGAAGTGCAAACAGCTAGAAGAATTTTTGATGCAACTGCATGCAAAGATCAGGTCATGTTTTCTTCAATGATATCTGGGTACTCTACAAATGGTTGTAGTGACGAGGCAATCTCACTATTTCAGCTTATGGTGGCAGCTGGTTTTCTGATAGATAGATTCATATGCTCATCTATTATTAGCCTGTGTGCTAACATAGCAAGGCCACTCTATGGGAAACTATTACATGGCTATGCAACTAAAGTAGGAATACAGTCTGATCTATCAGTAAGTAGTTCACTCGTGAAGTTGTACTCCAAAAATGGCAACATGCGTGATTCTCGTAAAGTTTTCGATGAAATAAATTGCCCAGATTTAGTTACTTGGACAGCTATAATTGATGGATATGCTCAGCATGGAAGTGGTCAGGTTCTTTGGAGATGTTTGATTTGATGATTAGGTGTGGAATAAAACCAGATAACGTTGTACTAGTGAGTATTTTATCTGCTTGCAGCCGCAATGGTTTAGTTGAAGAAGGGTTTAACTATTTTAACTCTATGAGAAGCGTCTATGGGGTTGAGCCAGTGTTACATCACTACTGTTGTATGGTTGACTTACTTGGTCGATCTGGGAGGCTTGCAGAGGCAAAAAGTTTTATTGAGAGCATGCCAATGAAGCCTGACTTGATGGTATGGAGCACACTGCTTGCTGCTTGCAGAGTTCATGATGATACTGTACTTGGAAGATTTGTGGAAAATAAGATACGCGAAGATAATTATGATTCAGGCTCTTTTACAACTATTCTAGCAAATTCTGGAGACTGGGAGGAAGCAGCGAGATTAAGAAAATCAACGAAGGGCGCCAAGAAAGAGCCTGGATGGAGTATGGTCTAAGAACTGAAATGATCGAAGAGTTATATAAATAAAACAAGAACGGAGCATAGTACATTGATCGACTTGAAATGATGACATCATCTTCCAGAAGTTGGAAAAGAGGACCAGCTGGAAGCTATAAGCAATAACAATGGATATCATTGGTATATTAGATAGAATGTTGTGCCTTTACACTGTTAGCCGTACTTTGCATAGATAATTGTTTCAAACCTGTTAGGTATCTGATTAGAGATGTTTCTTCCTGATCAGACATGATAGATATCTAAAGTTTGCACTGATGATACAACTGACTCAGCCTCCTTGCTGTACTTAATTTATTATTCACTTTATGATGAGATTTGCATATTTAACATTTAGGGCACACCTCTAATTCTCAATGGAAGTATAGGTATTAATAATACGAAGAATTCAATACATATAACCAAGATATTCTTCTCTTTTAGCTTAACTGTAAAGATGGGTGCAGTTCATAACATATAGACCGAGCTGAAAATTTACAATGGATAGTCTTCTGCTAACAGAAATGCTAACATATGAAGATCACTCTTGGTGTTGTATATTCTAACAATGTATAAATATTTTTTCCGTGGAGCAGCTATTGGACATCTCTGGGGGAGGTCGGGGGACAAGTGAGAGATTCACAGGGCACGCTGCATGTCCAATCATCTGAAGAATCTAACCCCAAATCAAATGGGAATTTTATTTTTCGTGGAACTCCACACTCATTGCCCGTAACGTATCCGTTATCAGGTTGTCTTGTATATGGATCTTCATCCTTGTTTCCAATAACTCCATTTGTGTCTATATCCCAGTCAACTGCATACCCATCACAATGTTCAGGCTGTTCGAACTCAGTATCTGGTGAGGCTTCATTCATGCTATTGATTATTCCAGGGGCATGCTGAGAAGGACGGCATCTGACGACCTCTGCAGGGTCTGTGTTTCAAATGGCAAGATGATCGGATTGCTATGGATGTCTTTGTCTGATAGACCACGGTTGAAGTTTATGACTTTATATGAAGAGCCATTCTGTGAACTGTTGAGCTTCTGCTGCTGCCGCCCTTGAAAGTAATGTTGTCTATTAAACTGATTCACAGGTATTGCAACTTCTGCTGAGTAAGAGGAGCTTTCGAAAGCAAAATGTGAAGCTTGTATGGACTGCAAGGCAGCTAATAGATCTGGCTCTGTCGTTGCGGTTGAGTGAGGACCCCAGGAGTGAGATAGTGCTCTTTGTGCCATTGAACTAGGCTTTTTAAATATCCTACAAATAGCCCAGGCATCCTGTTTGGAAAGAAAAATCATCATCAGAGATATTATCATATATCTAGATATTTTTAGAATTCTGGTGCTATAGTAAATTCTGGCTTACATTGGCTGGAATGTTTTTATCTATTTGTACTTTAGGAAGTGTTGGGTCAGTTAGTGAAGGAAGCCTGAACTCATGCATCATCCAATCAGTCTTGATCCCTTTTGCTGCCTTCCTTTATAAAATACAAGAGACTTCTTCAGGCCTATGCACTTGGTTCCCTCGGAGGAGTAAATTGGCCTATCTGTTCCCGTTGCTTTCCAGAATCCAGCTCCTGTGACTCTATTTGGCCTAGCACTATTACGATACTTCCGGTACCTTGGACAGTAGAAATACCATTCTTTCTCCCCAGAACTTGCAAGTTCTATCCATGAGCAAGATAATAAACATTACATTACAGAAAGTAAACGTGAATAATGCAATGCAATGAGTAATGTTGCAGAAATTCAAGGAGGACAACTATATGTAGATTGGTTTTCTGATGAGAAGAAACTACGTAACTAGGTCTTGCATGATTATAGGTACTCTAAGGTACCATGTTTTCTGCAGCTTATGATATTATTTATGTTTGATACTGTATTTCGACACTTTATATGCATGTATCTTGGATGTGCACAAGTGCAGATCTTTCATTTTTGGTGTTGGCGTGGAAGTCTTCATCTTTCATTTGAGTGGGGTCTGACCTTATTGACCATGAACTTTGGTGTACCTGTTGCTTGAAATATTGCTACTAGATTGCACAACTTGTTTCCAGAGAACAGCTTTGTATTTAAGATGATGAGAAGTCGTCAATTCTCTCTCTTATGTTGTTTTTAATAACTTGCATATAGGATAACCATGAAGACTGTATCTTTGTGCTGTAGTTTCCCAAAGCAAGGAGCAGTTCCTATAACTAAAAGCTGTAAAAAATGTACTTCAGATTACATAGTGGTTCATGATGCCAACAGCTATGGCTTTATTTATTTTTCCATGCATTATTTACTTGAAGTATGATGGTGATTGTGGAATACTTTCGAAATTCTAGTTTGTCCTTAAAGTGGGAAGTATCTTGAGTATCTAGCATCTGCATATTAACAAAAAGAGATATGTTTTCCATTCATCGTGTTATTGCTTAAATTCAAGATAGTAGATGCTGGCTATGAAGCACCGATACTCCAGATCACAACGTATCGGCTGAATCTTTCTGCTGTTGTGATATGTTTGTTTCTTTGATGGACAACCCTTTACAAGATTAAAGTTCCTTTATGCTCCATTTACTAACAAAAAAGAACATGAAGTAGAGAGAAGGTAGCAGCTTGGGAGATCCCATGGGTCGTACTTGTAGATGTCCAGCTGCCGGATGAGCTCAATAGAAAGGGGTTTCTGCTGAATCTTTCTCTTGAGATAAAACCCCACAAGCTCTTCATCTGTGGGATGAAATCGGAAACCAGGCAGAAGTACCTCCTCTGACTTGTCCATATCACTTCTCTCATCCATGATCCACAAGGGTAGCCTGATACAGGTTACACTACTCTTGTACTACCTATGTGGATGTAGTGAATGGTTTTACGATCCACGTTTCCTAGGTGAAGACAAATTCTCGTAGCTGTTTCTCTAATACAGTGCAGGGACTAATCAAGTATGCACAGCCTACTATTTATACCTTTGTTTGTGGCTTTGTGCTTGTGCAAAGATGGCAGAACTCTAACTGACAATTATCTAATATGGTGCAGGAATTTATCAGCCCAGAGAAAAATACAGTGGATGGCTTTATGGACCTAAACATACCAAATGGGGAAGGAGTGGAAGATGAAGGCACCGTGTGTAACTTGACATGAGGTAAGAAACTAGTAGTTATATAACTACCATAATAACTACTGTTTAAGATGGACCTCTTTTCTATTAGATGAACCTTCCCAAAAGCCTTCTAGGCTCGCCTTGTATTCCGGGGCATATACAATAGTGGTAAAGGGGAGGTTAACATATGCTTTGTGAAATAAAATACAGCTGCTTAAACAGGACTAGACTAGGTTCGTAAATCTGAAGACATCCTTGCAATAAAGTAGTATTTTATTCCTTCTCCTTTTGAACCTATTTGGCTTATTTAATCAGGGATAGTATCTCAATGAAGACAATCTTAGCAGCACCTGCGGATTACCGTTCCCTTTCAATTCACACCTAGAATTATGATATGGTACACCCTGAAAAACCCTCCGATACTACTCCTACAACACTAGTATCATTATTTTCTTATATAAATTTGTAAGTTTCATAGAAATTATATAGTTAGAACAGTTTCTGTAATGCACTTTGGAATTAACATTCCCAGATACATCAACACTATTAGTCCATGATTATTCTTACTGGATAAATTTTACCCAAGAATACCAAGACATATTCCTCAATTCTCTGGTTCAGAAAATTCCAGACTCCTATATATAAAGGATATATTTTTACTATGCATCATTGTCAGTACATATATGCTTCTGAATTGCATTAAGATTCACTTTGCATATAAAAAAATTCTGTTTATGGAATCCTTCCATCCTTGTATACAACTTTTTCGCACTATGGAAGTTCTGTTTTGTGCGTGCAGAAGCAACAGTTAGCTTATTTGCACTGTTAACATCATTGATGGGAATTTGGATGAACGTTGATGTGAGAGCAGACGTACACGCACTCACGAGTCTGTGATTGCAACTTCTTGTTCTAAACCTCAATTGCTTAACTGAAAAGGTGGGGTACCGTAAAAAACTGCACTAATGTATCTCAGGAAACCTGTACGCCGAGTTGATGTGCATTAACAAACACTCGTAGTTACCTCACGACAGTGACAGCCTTAGCAGTGTAATTGCTTTGGATTTTCTATTAACTACCGTATAACCCACTGCAAACTGTTACCTCTAATTCGTTTTCATCAACTTTTATTTCACAATTTCAGTTACCATCATAGAGTCCATCTCAGCTTGCTTGACTGCTTGATGGTATGCTCTGGTCCGTCACCAACTGTATACAGTCCATTGCTCATTATTTTACAAGATCATGTTCTTAGGTATTGCAAAGTTTGGAACATCATTTATTAGTACGTAAATACTATTATGACTTAGCCTTACACGATCTTGTAAGTTCTCTCGTTTTCTCAAGGAACCCCATTAACTTGTTTGCTGTGTGACTTTTTGCACCAGCTTTCCTATGTTGGATCGGGTAGAGCCCGCAGGCGACATTGTAACCGTTCCAATGGCTTAAAGACAAGGTTTTGTCCATGTTACATATATATTTAAATGGTCTGAGGAAATCTCATGGCTCCCCAATTCCAGGCAGATTAATTCCATGGTTTTGTATAAAAAATATGATCCTGATTGCAACACTTCTTGTCTTCTATCATGATTCACGTTTGGAGATGGTCAAACCTTTTAAACAAAAGCTTTCTCGCCTTCTTGGTTTGTAGTTCTTGGAGTACTAGAAACAGATCAGCAAACTAGCACCTCCTATCAAATAGATAGCCCCTCACCGTGAGCTAAAACTATTATAGGGTATTCCTTTTCTTGCAACAAGAAATAATCTTATGAGCAATCACGTGATGCCAGCAAAACATGTTCCGGGAATTTACTATCTTAGAAGGCGCATTTTTTGTGCATCGTCATCATTCTTTTGTCCATGCACACTACATAATTTACACTGCACGGCTTCAAAATCGACAGAGATAGACTGGCCCAGAATGCAACATCTAACCTCCAGATAGTCTAATGAAGCCATTAACATCAACTTCTTTGCTCAAAAGAAGTTAGACAATAAGACAAGCCAGAGCAGGTCATCATATAGCAAAGAAAGAACAAGCTGGAGCATATCTGCAGTTCCCCCCATTCACACAGTATATATCCACAGGAAAAAGGATAGAGAAACATAGTGACACAGATTGGTACAAGTTTACTTAATGCACCTAGCAAAATATGAACATGCATTACCCACTTGCAGGAAAAAATCACCGAACCAACCTGAAAGTTACTTGCAAGAAAGTACGGTGTGTTTTTTCCATAGCATTGGCTGTATTATCCATTTATATGATGGGATATTTCCCACCAGGTAGGCTCGCAGTAGTATGAAAGGAACCATATGCAGTCTTATGTTCGCAAGACATCTTATCTTATGCCATACAGATACAGTGCATGTGTTACCGAAATAATCTGCTGTAGCAACTTCTGTTTTGCATATAGCCCTTAAGTTAGATCATTATAGCAGAACAAAATGATGTTACGTTCCTAACAGCTTACTCAAGGAGCTACATGGAACATAAATTGCCTACTTGGACAGTAGATACCAAACACTATATAGTAGAATAAAGGAGAGCTCATTGTTCTCTCCAGGTATCTTCGCTGAAGTTACTGAAGGATATGCACAAAGCCAAAAAGCTCATCGTATAAAGCCTTCAAGATGCCCCCAAGAGCTCCTTGATATCATACCCTTGCAACTGAAGAAATAGAAGATCATATATCAGTTACATAGGAAGAAGGGAACGTGAATTAGCTGCCCCCGCTCATGTGCAATATTCTGCATATTAGTGAAGTCATAATTCTTAGAAGTTTCAGCAAGAAAATTTCCAGCACAGATGATAAGACGTACCTGAAGAAAGGTAAGCAGTAATATAACTCCTGAGTTCCAAAATGCATGTATCGTAATAGGAGCTAGAAGATTGCGAGTTTGAGCATATGTAAACCCTAGGGCAACACCTGCGGACCAACAAACAAGGTAGGGCATTATAATCAATACTCTCTGTTCCTGTTTTGGTTCGTTTTTTTTTCAATAAAATACTGTGGGGCTTTGGCCCTACAGTCAGGTTCTAAAAAAATAATCACATTCTGAAAATTTGTATTCACATAATACTGATGCTTTGTTGCGAAGGAAAATACTACTGACAACAAATGCCAATGGAATGTAGTCCTCAGGCCAAATTACACTAAAGTGTTGCATCGTATGCCTGTTCTTTGTTTCTTCGCACCTTGAGCTTTGGCTGTCACATTTCAAGTATGACATACTCCCTCCGTATCAAAATAATAGATGTTCTAGCTCTTTTTGGCCCACATGTATCTAGACATGTTTTAGTGCAAGATTCATGTGAACCTTGCACTAAAACATGTCTAGATACATGTGGGCATCTTATATTTTGATACAGAGGGAGTATTACATAACGGTCACATCATATGCAAGCAGAGAGTGCAGCTGATTTGAATGTTGGTCACATCAAGATAATTACCACCAGATTTGATTCCTGAGACTTAAACTAACTTGGAAACTAACTCAACTCCTGTACCACCTCTTTACTAAATCTCCTCCTGAACTGCTTCTGCATCACCATTTTCCTGATACTGGGTAAACTGACACATGAACTTACTTATCTCTACCATGAAGCTTCCCTAAAGATGGGTGTGCTGGACTCTACTGGTGGTAGGGCGCCATGTGCTGCTGGTTTCCCTAATAGGGGAGTCCACAGCAGCAGCATCCCACATATCAATATGGTATGGCCAAGTTTGTCGGCAACTAAGTATGTTCATGCACTGTCGACAAAAATGGTATCCACATGGTTTCCTGCACTAGCTCTAAATCTGAGAAACTTACCAAGTACAAACAGCTGTGGGAATTGATCAGGTGTCAAATGAGCGAAGGCAAATACAGCAGCACTGAGGACTACACAGACTGGAGTGGGAAACCTGTATCCAAAACAAACTATTAGATACATCAACATGCAAAACTGCAAGCTCTAGCAAAATATAAATAAAATATCAACTTTTACCACTTAGTCAAGGACACCATTAGAAATCCTCGAAACACAGTCTCCTCCAAATTGGCGCTAGAACTCCAGTTATGCCCACTAAATAGGCAGTGCTACCAATTAAAAAAATGAAAACAAAATCAAGTCCTGCTTGCCTGATGTATAGTAGTAGCAGTAGAACAGAAAAGCTAGCGAGATGATACCTGAGGGTTGATGAGCCAATTAGTGGCAGTAAAAGGACCAGTGAGTCCTTCTGCAGAAACAAACAGAGGATCCAGATATAGATCACTAGTCACGAAATAGTATCCATAAAAAGGATAAACTTCTAGTAGCTGTACAGCAACCAGGTAGCAAAATTTCGGGACATTCAAAATTATATGCCATCTCAGAGAAATCAATTGACAACCTGAAGTAGATAAATATCTTCCTCAATGTTTTTTAACATAGCTCTCTGTTCTGGAAAATGTATCGTTTGACTTGACAATCATTTCATACTAACTTTAAAGTATAGACAGTCTTTTTTGACAGAAAAAGTATATGACAGTCTCAGAACTGACATTGCATGATGATAAACAGATTTAGTCTTGCATGAGTAATAGTGATTACATAAAGCTAGGCTTAGTGGGCTTAAGAAATTCAAAGATTGGCCATATGAAGAACTTTTACATTTGGCACATTCTGTGTTGTCCACTTGTCCAATATTGGGGAACACTTGATTTACCATTTGTTTTTTCAGTGGATAAATGGGGGTTAAATTGAATGTAAATGGATATGGACTAATATAAGGTCACAAAAGTGTAAGGAGTAACAACTAATAAATGGAGATGCACAAGAAAAGTCTGTTAAATCATATAAACGGAGATGCTTGACCTCTCTCTCTGGAGGTTCACCATTCAGATAGGTCATGCCAGCTCCAACTAAAGCAATGGAAATGACTGCACCAAAGAGGCCAATACCAGCCCACAGAAGCCAGCCATTTCGCAGCTTGAATGGTTCTTTAACATCTGAGAAGTCAAAATTACAGTGTCAACTTACTTCCTAACAGAAAATTGTACAAATAATTTCGACCATAGTGTTGAAAGCAGCATCCATGAAAAAGAGCAACTGAGCAAGCCTTAAAGTCATAGTTACAAGGAAACTCTGGTTCCAGCAAATATTTGGGAACACTTCCCACAGTTGAACAATTACTTTACAATAAAGATCAAATGTATTAAAGGTAAGCATAGTAATAAGATCATGTCCTGACCATAACGGAAGATATCATCAGGGAATGGTCGGAAGGTATTTGTGATGCTAAATATAACACCAAGCACAATAGCTGTCACGCTACTGCACAAGACAATACAGATAGAACAAATTAAATATTTTGGAAATAGGCAGTGTACATCATTTAGTAGATACACGCCATCAACAAAGTAATTGAGTCAGAATAGATCCATACAGTTGTCCCAGAAAGAGTATTCCTGCCTTCTCATCTATAGTTGCCCCCGCAGCTGAATACCCTAGGTATTGCAGTGCTGACTGCTCAACCAACCCTGTCAGAGCAAAGCTGTCTAAAGAACACTCAGGATACCTTCTTAGGATTAAGCATGCCTAAAACTGCAAATAGAGATCACCAACTACGTATACAAAATAAATCGTTGAAAATGCTTATCTGGTGCACAAAGTACCTTACTCCACAGCCAACCATGCTGAGAAAAACTGTTTGCCACTCCCATGGCACATCCACCGGCGAAGGATGGGCCACTCGTCCGAGTCCTGGGCATTCCAAATAATGCAACCGAATCAATCTTCAGCAGGAAACCATCAGAAAAGACAGAATGTATGCTTAACAGTCCGACTGAAGTTCAGTAATGCTTGATGTTTCCATTGTAAGGTAATATCACTGCACATAGATTGAAGTTGCATCGACACACCCGTTACATTTCGTCTGGATGCACTCGATGTTTTTTAACAACTTGTTTCTGTTCTTTTTAAGAAGCTAAATTCTGCACCAAGCAAACAGTATACAGAAACCACTGCTGCTGCTACGGCTGATTGGTAGGGTATCAAGAAATGGAGTTATGGAGCGGCATCGCATCACCTTACTGGAAGGCGGGGGTGGATTGTTGTAGGAGCAGCACACGAAATCCCTTCCGCTCCTCCACCGGCCGGTCTCCGGCGGCCGCACCAGCCAGTGCTGAGCTCCTGCTGCTGCTGAAGCTGCTAGTGCTAGGCGGCCAGTTCTTGGGGAGGGGAATGGCTTCCTGTGCTTGGAGAGGAGGAGGGATTTGCATGGGAGCGGCCGGAGGAGGAGAAGAGAGAGCGGTGACGACGAGTGGAGGCCATCAGAGATACGCTGCTTTCCTTTCCTCTCTGCTCGCTGCAGAAGAAGTCTCACGGGGAGCGGGGATAAGGTGAGGACCGTTTTGTAAATTAGATATATTTCAAGGACGAAAAACCAGAAAGTGTAAAACGGACACACACCCGTTCTTCTCCCCGAGACCCCTCCGCGCTCCTGGCAACGGCGGCGGCGATGGCGACGTCGGCGAGCACGTCTGGCGAGTGGCTGACGGGAGCCCTGCAGGAACTCAGGGGTCGGACGGGGAGCGGCCTGGAGCTCGACGGCGACCTCATCTCGGGCCTCGTCTCCTTTTGTGAGCTCGCGCCTCCACCCGACGCCGCCGACTACCTCGCGGTGCGTACCCCCGCCACACACCCTTGTCACCGGAGTGATGTCTACCACACATGATTCGTGTCGCGTCGCGCTTGGGCTTCTGATCGGAGCTTGTGGCGTGCGTGGGTTGTTTGGTGCGGCGGCCTGATCTAGTGATCTGCGTCCGTTTTGGGGCTCTTCTCAGATTAGGGTTTCTGCGATTTATTTTGACGCTGTTATGACTGGAATCAGGCGGGAATAAACTTTAGAGATCGTTGGTAATTGTTTGTTTCGATTGGCTGATCATCAGTGCGTTGTAACTTTCGGTGGGGAAGTTTGCTGCATTGTTCCGTACCAGTTTGCTGTTTTTGGTTGAGGATTTTCTGTGGAATGTGAATATTTTGCAACTAGTTGCACACGCAAATCATTTTCGGAAGTCGCACCTAAAAGTTTTCAAAAAATGTGAAATAAATCATGGACATAGAGCATATTGTATCATGTGCATCTACAAAATTTCATTCCAAAATATGACAATATGTGACCTGTGCAGATTAGAAAATTACCCAAGTGAACAGTATCATGTGCTATTCACATGCCATTTTTTTTTGTGCAGGCCACACAGTTTTTGGATGAAAATTCGTAGACACACAAATACAACGTTGCCTATGCCCATGATTAATTTCGCATTTTTGATAACTCAGAAGTAGGACATCCGACAAACGGGTGCGGGCGCAACTAGTTACAAACTTTAGTTTCCCTTTTCTGTGCGTTTTGTTTCATGGAGTGAGTAAATTGATGGATGGCCGAATCATGTCATGTTAGACTTATACTATTTGCCGAGTGGAGAAATCATATCATCATCTGTTAGATCTTATAACCTGATGCGTTTGAGCATTTTATCAAGTGTATTGCTTAACGTGCATGTTCGCTGGCAATGTGGATGTTGTGCTGTTGACTTGAGTTGTAATTAGATCTTAAGAGAATATCCCGCACGCTTTTCACACACGGATCAGCTGGGTCCGGCGCTCGATCCCCGTCCATAAACCTCTCCCATTCCAATTCCAATCTTGCTCGAAACCCCAGGCAGCCATGGCGCCGCCCACGCTCTAGTACTCACGCAGGCGGAAGCCCTCCCTGAGATCGAGCGGCCCTCGCAAGGTGGCATCATCGTTGTTGGGGGAAGAAGCCGCCAATGCCTAGGCGAAGAAGTCGACGACCAAGGCCAAGTTGTATCATTAACTTTCGGTGGGGCATTTGCTACATTGTTCCGTACCAGTTTGCTGTTTTTGGTTAAGGATTTTCTGGGTGTTTTATTTCATGGATCCGGTAAATTGATGGATGATCGAAGCATGTCATGTTAGACTTCTATTTGACGAGTGGAGAACTTGGTGCTTGGTGCTTGATGATCAGTATGTTTGGGCATTTGATCAAGTCTACTGCTTAACATGCGTATGTGCATGTTCGCTGGCAATGTAGAGCTTGTTCTGTTGACTTGGGTTGTTATTAGATCTTGAGGGACCACTGCATAATAAGCCTGGCCTTGTCTGGTTGATGCATGATTAGCCAACTCCAGGCCGATCTGATTGACATATGTATATTATCTTCTGGATGTCAAGGTTTGTGCATGTATTGTGGTGTATGATGGAAATGCTTTGCTTTCTTGCATGGGAGCATGTCACCTTAACTAGTACTAGGTTGTAACTATTGGTTTAGCTGCATGTCTAATATCTCTTGCCGAGCAATTGGAATAAAGTTGAAGGGTGACCTGGACACATTCAGCCCAAATATCTGTGATTGTCAAATTAGTGTGCCCTTGACACTATTTTCCCACTTGGGCATTGTGCTTGGCTTTCTCAAAGTTTGTGTGCGGCCATTTTGTGTTATAAATGAGCTCTGCTTCCATTACTTTTAAAATCTGTGTGTCCATACTGCTTCTTAGTGACACCACTATTTAGTAGCTTGCCTTGAAAAACATTGATCACGCCGCACGTTCAATGATGCAGAATATTGTTGGAGTACTTGGAGAGAAGGGGTACGTTGATCCCTCAAAAGGAACAGGAAGCTCATTCCGGAGTACTTGGAGAGAAGGGGTACGTTGATCCCTCAAAAGGAACAGGAAGCTCACACTCGTCTAACCTTCAGCCTTATTTGAAGCCATCTGCTGATGCAGCAACTGCCCAAACAAAGAAACAGACACGTACACAAAAAGATCAAGCATCTTCATCTTGTCAGAGTTCCAAGAGTCAATCAGATACTGCAGAGCCCCAGATTGCCTCCAAGAGAGGTTCAAAGAAGAAGGGAGGAAAGGCAATCTCCCTTGCCGAGGCAGCAAAGGGTTCTATTGTCTTCAAGCAGGGGAAGCCTTGTTCATGCCAAGCACGCCAGCACAATCTTGTCAGCAACTGCTTATCATGTGGCAAAATTGTGTGTGAACAAGAGGGCGAGGGACACTGTAGTTTCTGTGGTGCACTTGTTTTAATGGAAGGCAGTACATATGCTGGTTTAACTGATGGTGGACTTCCTAGTTCGGAAACAGAAGCTGCAGCTGAAGCTTATGCAAAGAGGCTTGTTGACTATGACAGAAACTCTGCAGCAAGGACTAAAGTTTATGATGACCAAAGTGACTATTTTGAAATGGAAGGAAATAGTTGGCTCTCATCGAAGGTAATCTACATTTCACTGTTGACTATGACAAAGCTCTGTGGTGAGGCTGTTGTGTTCCATCTTATCTCTTGCAGCTCATACTCATATCTACTCAATCCGGCACTTTTCCATTGATTGATTACTCCTGAAATCAACTCAGGGTTGTTACTCCTGAAATTTATACTTTTGTCATCTAAATTTTTGTACGGATTTGCTAAGTCACAGTCTACTGTTCTTTTTTTCTCAAGGCTCGATCACTTTTTAGAAAAGTGCAACCACAGTTCAGAGAAAAGTGCACTTTTCATTAAACTGTAGTTGCACTTTTCTGAGGTGACTGGGACTTGCGAAAAAATAAGTAGACTGAGACATAGCCACTCCCACATATGTGATTAAACATGAAATTTCATGGGTTACACAATGATAAGAAAGCTTGCGTGACTGTATTGAGATATTGAAAAGCCTATTGTTCTAATTGAACGATATATGCACATATATTTACTGCACTTGTCTATGTTTCTCACTTCAGGAAAAGTCAGACCTAAAGAAGGTGCATGACGAAGCTCAGGATGCAGCTGAGAAACAAAAGGGGAAAGTGACTATTTCATTTGATTTGGTGGGCCGTAAGGTAAGTAACTCAGTAGTTCCTGCATCCTCCTTTCATGGTTTAGAGGTTTTCAGGAAGAAAAGAAAAAAATTGAATGCAGATATAATTTTACGAGCATCTCCTGCAGGTAATTTTGAACAAGGATGAAGCTGCAGAAGCGGAATCTGATCAAGGGATCATGAAACCATTAGAACAGAAACATCAGACGCAATGCATACAGCCCAGTCCCACGACCAGAGAGCAGCCATACTTCATTGAAACAGGACCAGTGAAGCCGAGAACCGACAGAGTAAAACAGAGCAAGAAACTCGCGAAGAATGGCTTGTGCCTGGAGGTAACTGGAAGGGTGCAGCACGACGACAAGGATCCCCAGAGCTTTCTTGCTGGCAAGATGAAGAAGGGTGATCATCTTGCATACAGTTCCTTGAGTCAAGTTCGTGAAGGCGATGACTATGAGTGCTCCCTTGATTTTGATTGAGCTTTACTTTTCAGAAATTCAAATCGTACTGAAGTAGCTCATTTTTGGAAGGTGTGTAAAAAGGTTATGACCCCATGTCCAAATATTTGCCCAGGGTACTCCAGGCCTAATTTTGTACAATCATAAGATGTTTCTGATGTTGCCTTGTTCTCACCAAAGATGTTTCTGATCCGTCAAGTCAGAAGTGTCGATTATGCAATTTTACACTTCAAAACGGCATTTCCATGAACAACTTCGTAACGTGAATTCACTGGGTGGTTGGTAGCAAGCTCTTCTACTTTCTTGCCCACTCTGGGAATGGATTTAGAAGTTGAGGCAACAATTCACAGCCTGACTGCAAACACATTTTGAAGTTCATACACAGAAGCACTACCGATTCATGTGTTACTCCCAAACTAAAGATACAGTTCAACGAATATTACATATTTTTCTTGCAAAACAACAAGCGTGTAGGGACTGTGGGCGAAACAGTCGCCTTCACAAGCACTGTCGGTGTAGTGACCCAGCACACCACTGCATGTTGTAGTGTACAAGTCGTTGACATAATACTCACGGAAGGACCATTCCGTAAATATTACATCCTTCAGAGTCGTACAACAGAAACATAGTCGGTCCAAGGTAACACTATAGGATTACAACACTATTCAATACAAAATCTCGAGAACCTCCTTTACAAACAGAAGTAGGTCTCGTGCAAATAAAACTCCCTAAAGACTCAAGTCGAAGCACTAAGCTGGATACCAGCTCTACTTCTAACTCCTAATCCACTACTGATGTGGTCACAGCCCTAATCTATCCATCTGGAATATTTTTGGCTGGAGTAGTGCCCCTCCTTCCTATTATCCTTGTCTTCTCCGTAGACATTATTGGCGTTGTGTCCACCATTGCACCGTTGTCGCCACTCCTCCTTTGAAAAAGTAGAGGTTGACTCCTTCAGGCTCCACCGGGTTGATTTGACTCCTTGTTGAAGATTTCACCAACATCGTTATGGATTCCTGTCCTTCCTCTGCTGTCTTCAATAATCTAAGCAGAGGTCAACGGAGGAAAGAGTGAGCAACACGAGCGTTACTCAGCAAGTTCATATAATAGGAATAAGGTGTTTTATGCACTAGCTATCATCCATACCAAAAGGTCATGGATGAACATGCATATCTTTGCAAAACATTTTTAGGAAAAGATTTATTTTATCTTCAGAAAACTATGCCCGTCATCCATTCACAGGTGCTAAGGCCTTGAGGAGCCTCCTTTCCTGCAGCATTCGTCGTTCCTTCCTGGAACGGGGAGTAACATGTCCTATTTTTACACTCTGCAGAGGTGCGTTACTTTACCCATAAGAGACCAACATCATGTTGCACAACCAGGCGTACTTTCCTGTCCACACTTCCTATGGTGTGGGGCCCGATTGTTGATCCAAGCCATTCGCCGTGCTTCTCCAACAACCCCGCATGCCCACCCTTTTGTAGGTCTGTCCTCCCCTATATCTGATGGTAGACCAATCCGGACCCAAAGTCCTCCCCTATACCATACAGATAGACCGTTCCAGACAACCCCTACAATCCATCATAGACCCCAGAAACCGTGGGAATTAAGGGATCCCACCCATGTGCATGTAGTCTCGCAAGATCTACAGCCTACGGAACTGGCAATCCGTTGACATGCGAAAGGGAAAAGATCACAGATGACTTTCCCGTCCCATTCCAAGTCTCATGGTTAACGCTTCATTTACGGCGCAAGAACACTGACGGCATTGGTTATTAAGTCCTAGATAATACTTTCCCGTGCAAATGGAACCTCCACCAACCACATCATACCATGGTTCCATCTGCCAGCCAACAATATATATATAGCAATTCACATCATTCGAAAATAAGTTTTACTTTTTCATGCAATGATAAACCATAGTATTTTGTATATACTTTGATAAACATAATCAAGTAGGACATGAGCAAGAGTGAACTTGCCTTTTTGACTGCAAGATTATGCAGCCAAGGTCTTCGATACAATAAAGACTCCAAAATCTGGAAAAAACGTCACTGGTCCGGTAAGGACTAATGTTTGAAGAAGCAATATGCTATTATGCATAAGTATGAGATGCATCGCAAAATACCCCAAATGTACCCAAAGCTTAAGTAAGCTTCGTCTTACGCACAAGTTCGATAATTCCATATTAACTTGACTTAAGATTATTTCATCACCTTTAGGTGATGTTATTAATGCTTAACCTGATTATGAGTTGGGTCTAGTGATTACTTAGAATGTGATGCCTTCATGTCTTTAAGTATGTACACTTTTATTTATTTGATTAAGTATTATCAAATACTAAGAGCATCCACTTAGAAGTTTATCTTTTATTGAAGGTTCACACTTAAAAGAAAAGAAATGAAGTAACACCATTTTATGTTTCATTTCTAAGTTTTAGAATATTATCTTAAAGAAATAAGTCTATAACACAAAATTAATCCAAGTATTAATGATAATAATAATGGGCATATTTTATTAAATAGAGAGTTCAATTTTAGGTTATGTAAACATCCTTCAATAATTATTTTCCTTATGGAAAATATTATTTTCATTAACCATTTAATGCACACAATGTAAGACATGAAATACTTATAACATTTTCAAATTTGAAATTTAAACATGTGAAGCATTTTTAAATGAAGTTTGAATGCATCCAAAATAGCATTTCAAATTAACTCCATATTTAAATTAATAAGTAAATTGTTGTTTCAATTTTAAAGTGATTCAATTTTAGTCACACAAGTGTTTGATTATTACAAACAGATATATTTTATTTTTCTGTTCATTTTGATATGTTATTTGTATTTTTTCTGATTTAATATGAAATAGTTATGAATTTCCAAAGTTTATTCAATTTAAAATATTTTTGGAATTGTTTTCTTATTAATTTTTGATTTATGAAATGACCAAAATGCCCTTGGTCAAACTTGGTTGAACCAAACCATTTGCTCGGGCCGGTCAACCGACCGAGCCCAACCTGCTCTCCCTTCTCTCTTCCTCTCTCGTTCCCGTGCTCGACCCGCTCCTCTCTCGCTTCCGCCGTCGCCGTCGTCCTCTGATTCCAGCTGACTCCGGCAAACTTCGCCGCCGTGCTGCGGCGCAATCGACGCGCCGGTCGACGCTCTACCTCCTCCTCTGCTTCGATTTGCTTTTCCCCGCCAGTCGCAGCCGTGCGTGACCCAACCCTAGGCTAGGGTTTCGGGTGCCTACGCGGCTCCGTCGTGCTCCTACCTTCTGGAGATGCTCCGCCGGTCTTGGCGCAGGGTTACGACCCCTGTGCCACTGTTGTGCTGGTGGTGTGGTGTGCTCCTCCTCTGACCCTTCTCCTCTGGCCACACGGGCACTGCCCCGTCGCCGGGGAGCTACGGTCATGGGCATAAGGTAAGCTCTCCCCTCTCCTCTCTCATCTCTTCCCCCTCCAGGCCTTCGTGCCTTGCTCTGGAATGTTTAATCCACCAAATGATTTAGGGTTTCTTGATGCTTAGGTGTTGAGCTTGCTCAACTGCCCTTGACAGTGGCAAAAGATGGTGCACTCTGAACCAGGGTTCAGGGATGTGCCTCTGATCATCTTGTTCTATTTGTAAATTTGCTCAATTAGTGCCCTGGGTTAGTGTAATTCATTTGCTTGAGCCAAATGATTTAGCTTTGCTTGCTGTGATGCCTCCTTTGAGTTACACAGAAGCATCCTGATGTTTTTGGCTTAGGAAAATTATTTTATACTTCTCAGTGGTGCTTTTAGTGCATGGTTGTGCTTGTGGTGCCTCTCCCCTTGTGGGTTTTGTGCCCAGCAACAAGTACTGGATCTGTGCTACCAATCAATTGTGAAAAGCAACATCTGCTTATGTGCCTTTGCTCAAAATTGTGGGTTTATCTCCCCTGCCGATGATGCACAGGCTGAGGCCATGATTTAATAAGAACAGATGCTATATTTGATTTTTAATCGCCGTGATGAACTAGCATAGCATTACTATGCTAATCTGAGGGAAAAAAAACTACCCCTCACTCATGTGTATCTAGCAGATCAACTTGCTAGAGGAAATAGAGATCAACCTGTGATCAGGTGTGGTGGTGGTGTTGCTTGAGACTCTTCTGGCTTTCTTGATCAACAGATCTTGTGGATCTTCCCCTTGTTCACCTTGTGGGCCTGCTCCTCCAGCTCCAGCTTGCTATTCCTAGCTCCTGGCCTTCCCTACTTGCTCCAGTGCTCCTTGCTTCCTCTAGCCCATCTTGCTCTTGCTTTTGGCAAGGATTGAGTGGTGAAAAATTGATGGATGTGTGATTTGGTGATGAACTGTGGCTGTGGTTGATGAACTCGAGCTGGTTGCTTGAGTGAGTGTTGTGGTTCTATTTTGCTAGCTGCTACGGCTGCTTCCTTGCTCTTATCCCTCTACGGTGAGGTTGCTGTGCTGTTGGCAGCAGGGTGACTGCCTTTGTGACTGTGCTGCTTGCTTGCTTGTGTGCCCCCATGTTCAAGGAACCTGGTGCTTCGGCTGGTTGGTCTTATCCCTATATGGTGCATTCTTTTAACTTGCCAAGTGGATTTTTCTGTTGCCCAGCCAATGATGTTGCTCTGAGGCTAATACTTGTTGATGAAGAACAGATACTGCACTTAGCCCCAAAATATAACTCCATGATGTGATTAGCAATGCATTACATTGCTATACTGAGAGTTAAACTAATTCTAATTCCCCTTTGTATTATTTTCTATTTTGCTTTTCCTTTTGTTTTGGCAAGAAACAACTATGGAATAAAGATCAAGAAGAAGAAATACAAGACATTTAGTTTATGAAACAATTTGTAATTTTCTTTTTCTTTGTATTTCCATTTGTTGTAAAAATTTGTAAAGACAATGTAATGTGTGTTAATTCAATAAAATGTTTTATTTGTCTTTAAAAGAATTCATAGTTGTAATATTTCTTGTAAAGATTTGGATTATTCAAATCTCTATTAATTCATTTACTTAATTATTGTTTCTATAACTTTATTGTTTTAATTTGAATTACTTTACAAATTCAATATTATTTGAATATCCAAATTGGATTCAAAATTCCCACAACAAGTAATTACCTAGAGGTCATGTCGAAATTTACTTGCATTCACCTAAAATGAACTAAACCTAATTCAAGAAGATGAATGAACTCCGATCACTCCAGGGTTTTTAATTTGCGAAAAATTTGTTCGGGTTTTTCAAATACATGCATGTAGATACACAAATTCCTATTTCTGCCCTCCGATAACTCCTAAACGCTGGGGTATTACAGTCGGTTTACTCTCTTTTAAGTTAACAGTTAGGACCGGCGTACACGGTCCAAATGGGTTTGTTACTTTATACACACCACGTCACCCGAGAATCCCTGGCCAACGCCAACAAGCGAAATTCGGAGCACAAACTGGACAAGTCTCGGAACGTTACACTCAAGGCACTGATGTAAAATAGGTAAATAATATGGCTCTGCACTGGCAGTGACCATAACTCCTTTGGTGATTCGTGCAAACCAGCAACCCATTGTCGCCGCGGCCAACAGCTAGTCGCTCCTCGGCATACATCTTCATGGTTGTGGCTCGTGTTGGGGTGTGGCAGGAGAATCTGGTGCTATGGTGAAATGCACTCCTCTTCCTTGCCCAGATTGGAGAATGAATGCCACCTCTGTTGCTGCTAACGCAGCTGCCTCCTGAACACAAGTACCATTGAAACACCCAACAAGTTAATGATCACAAAACGCTCAGAGGCAAATTTCGATCCAGTCACATTACTCATAGGTCAATGGCATAACTATGTTCATGACCTCTTTGTCAAGAGGAGCAAAGCAGATAAGAAAAGATTTGGAAACTCAACTACGCAACTCATAGACTACCAAAGTACCCCTACCTGAATTTAAAGCTCCAAGGAGCATGTCAATGCAGCAATTTCCCAACAAATGTAAAAGAAAAGAAGAAAAGAAAGTTGCATATAATGGGAGAACTGTACTGACCTGTCGATGTCTGCGACGCTGCAAAATACTAATTGCCCAAGCCATTATATAGAATGGCAGAAGAAAACCAGCAGCACGCAGTAAGAAAAGCTGGCAAAAATGAACAACAAATGTCAAATGCTAATGATAATGTTCGGCAAGATGGTCCCTACGATATATGTTAAAGATTGTTCTTTCGCTTACTGAAAACATTGCTGAAGTATCATCATCGTCTTCATCAGTTAAAGTCAATGCATGCCTCAGTAATAGGAGAGCCATTAACTGCACATACAGGAAAACGTGAATAAGTAAGCAATAAGCATTCCTGTTAAATGTTCAATTGATGTAAATACATATGCAGTGTAGGAACTCACAACAAGAGCAGCAGAACGGCAAAAAGCAGCAGTGCTGGCGTTCGTAGCCGAATAATCATCATACTCAGCTTCCATAATGTGGTTCTGTGCTACTGCAAGGATCCTAGGATCACGCAAGTCAAATGCCGTACCAGTAATGGTCCAGCCACCACTGCACACCCCAAAAAAGAAGTAAACAACAATTGAATACTATAAACATGACATCAGAAATGCAAAAAATTATGAAGTAGAATCGAGTATCCATGTCTGGAACAAAAAAAATCAGGATAGCATGCCTTATATCGATGGTAGTTTCATCAGGATGGGGTCTGGGAGGTGCAGTGTACCCATGTTCATATGGCTGCATGAAGGTAATTTCCAACAACAGTTCAGGATCGTATCTGGGTGTAGGTGCATACTTTATAAATTATCTGAAAGTAAATTCACCTCATGACAGATTTCACATGTTACATCTCCTTTCTCATTGCACCATCTCTGTACACAAGCCCTATGTGCATACTGCACACAAACTAAAATATGTGAGAACATTATCCATGCACATTATCTAAGGAGAGACCCCAATTTAGAAAAGATAATGAAACAAATAGCTTCATAAACATATCAGACAAGCTTGACACTTACACTTTTGATAAATAGCTTCACTAAAGATTATGGTGTCTTGGCAGTTGACGCTTTTGATTTTATAACATCTCAAATTTCAAGCAGTCTCGAGCTTTCATGTGTACATGTTAAGTCATACAAAAGTACCTAGATAGCCACAAATTCCGAGAAAGAGTCTCCATCCTATTTTCTAGATGACGGATAAACAGTACAGTACAATATAACAGCGCAATTACTAAGTTCTGACATCGGAAAAATAACGATTCTCTAGTGAATTCTAACAAGATATACTTGAGTACCTGCTAACTGATTAAGCTACAAACCAATGAGATAACTGAAATATCATTACAACATGTTGTGTGGTGGTTACATGAGTACTATATTTACACCGCTAGAAACTGAAATTGGGGTCTTTTCTAGTTGTCTTTAGGAAGTTAATAAAATCAGTGTTCCAAGCAATAGCCGGCATTTAATGGATAGTGTTGACACCTAATCACAGGAACAAGAAAGCCAGATTGACTAACGAGAGAACCACACATCACAATAGATACCAAATAAAAATGCAAATAAACACTAGAGCCACAAATTAATCTTATCAAATCAGATATGCTTCCCAGATAAGCAATCACACGGGAATTAATAGCAACCGAAATGTCAAATAATCAAGAAACACCAGAGTTTATGGAATAATGTGAACCTTAACACTGCCAGTGCAAGCACATGGGCTCTCTAGATTTTTTATGTCATCTTCCTCCTGACAAATACGACACTCCGTGATCTGCAGAAGAGGTTCTTCTTCAGGAACCATGCTGTCTCCAACTGTAAAAAAGGAATGCGCCGCAGAGGGTGGCTGTGCAGTGGTGTCCCTTGATGAGGAGCTTTTGGGTGCTCCAGTGACCTCAATGGGTTCAGGCACCATTAGGCGATCAACATTGAGCATTAGATGATCCTTCATCGTTGCAATAACAACCTTTGGAACAAAATAATTCTTCTATATCCTATTAGATATTCTCAGAGTTCAGAATCTGATTTCTATATCAATCTTAGCATCCTGCTTCAAAGAAAAAAGGATTCAGCAAACGACATGATTTCTAATAGACACCCATAACAGATGTGACAGCTGAAAACCTACAATTGAGCAATTATGAAGCGGATGAAGAAAATTTTCTATTTTAACAGGCACCAGCGTCCTTGGTGAGAGATAGAGGCACCAAGTAATCAAGCTCCACCTTTCTGCACGAAAATTACGCTTTCAGTTAATTTGGCAGTAAAATCGGAACTATTTATAACTTATGCCAAGTCACAAAATGAAGTAATCGACAAGTTCATGAATAATCCTACAAACACTACAAACCACTTAAGAAAAGCACTATCCATCCCAATAGCAGTTGTCTCAGAATAGCGGTGTCCATCCCAATATTTTTGAATCAATGGAAATGTTTCCAGAAAGAATGACAAACAAAACCCTGACAGTTTCCTCAAGATCACCTCGCATATAAATCATAAGCAATGAAACCAATACTCCCAAATGCTATTCAAAGAACCACATTCCTAGCACAAAAAACTATGCAAATGTACCATATGCACCACATATGCCTCCGAAATTCAGCTAAAAACCTACCAAATTTTTATGGGTTGCTCTCAATACGAAAGGTTACAATGGGGGGGGAAATGCAGATTACAATTAATTGGGAAAAGATAACGGTTTTGACCTATCTATGTTGGCGAGAAGTAGAGGATGCTCCCACCACAACCATCCTCGTTTTTATCAAGGGCAAGGCGATGTATGAACACAAACAAACAAAAATTAACAGAGTTGCCGCCAATCATCATGGTTACGGAAGAGATACTATACTCCTATATGTCATCTGCATAGAGCAAAGTAAACTCCAACAAGAAATTACTCCCAAAACACGCATGAGCACGCCCATCCTAATCCAAATTCTAAGTTTTCAAAGATGTAATTAGTTTCCTCGCAAGCTTCTCCCTTTGGAACGCGAAATGCCACCTAAACCATCCAAGCCAAGGACGGCAGACGACGCCCAACCCGAAACGAAACGCATCGATTACCTCCAGTCGCGGAGCACCGACACCATGAATCTACCAAACGACGCCGAATCCGCCGAAATCTCCACCCAAATTCCCCTCTCCCCACACGAAATGCCGCCGCCAAGGCGGACCAACCACCCCGACGGATTCCCCACAAATTCACGAGCCTAGAGAAATCCTACGACCAAATCTCTGCTCCCCCGCACCAAAATCCCAACGCAACCCGCAACGAACAGACCGATCGGAAGAAATTGCAGAGAAAATCAGGATGCGGGGGGAAGAAAGATTTAATATTTACCCAAGGTAACTCTAGTGCGGCAGGCTCCGGCCTCGTCCTCCTCGATCTTGCGCCCCGCGTGGTTGCTGCCGATATATGCCGGCGATCCCAGTGGGGCCCACGGGCGGGTAGGTCACCTTCCACAGCGCGGTGCTCGGGCCCTACCTGCCAGCGATGGTAGCCTACGGCGCCCTGCTGGCCCGCGCAAACGTTCAACACGCACGGCACGACGATGAAATGAAATAAAAATATGAAAGATTGTGATACTACAAGATATTATTCATACAAAATAACAGGATGTGTGAAGTTACATAACACAAAAAGGTGGCTGGAAATTTTATTGGGTAGATTTGATATGATATGCTCACCCGCCAGGCACCGGCGTTCCCTTCTAAATGGTGAATGAGGGTGGCTCCTCCTGGCCAATATTTGGAGGAAAGAACATATTTACCACATACTGAGGCTTTCTTTGGCACGTCCTTAGAATAGTTGTTTCTTTAGATTGTGTTATCCCTATTTCTAGTATATGTCGGTTTAGTGCACGTTGCGTAAGACGCTATTATGAGAATGCCATCAACATCTTTTTTTTGGGGGGGGGGGGGGGGGGGGGGGGACATAAATTTTGAATGTCATGAATGTATAGATTCTAGAAATGTGTGACACTGTTTTTTTCAGGTAAAAAATGAATTTTAATACTCAGGTACGGACGTACGATTACAATACGGTCATGTTCAAGGGTTTGTAGGACCTCATCAGGCGTAGAGTTTCACAAACAAGTCATTTGCCAATCAATACAACAAAAAAAATCAAATAACATATAATAAATCATAGGTATATCGAAATATTATCATCTCTATGATTGCCTCTTGGGCATATATCTTACAATAGGCTGCTAGAAGGTGCATTGGCCATGGCGATGGCTCTTAGCTTCAACGGGTTGAGACAAGGACATGTTATTCGCAGACATGGAGAGCCGTATCATTGTGCGCATAGTACGCAGTCTCCATTGGGTGGTCGGTCGACTCGAGCTCTTCCAACTACCACTCGTTGAAAAGCCCATCATGCGTGAACGAGCATCAGTCCAGAGTTTGATCAGATTGCAGCCACGTTCTCACTCTCCATCCCCAAACTGGTGGACCACCTTGATGCCGAGGATGATGTTCGTCCTCATCAATATTCGCCGATAAATGAGGAGGATGGCAATTTTGAGCTAAGAAAAGTCCTTACCTTTTTATACTAAACTCTAATACTTATTTGGAACATATTTTCACTAATTGATAACCATAGTTACTTTGTTTCATAATGCTTGTCCTTTTAGTTGTGTATAACACAAAATGTCATTTATTTTGCATTCTGAAATTAATTGTGCTTATGTTGTCGCTATTTATCTCTGATAGTTTCCTAATTTTTGAGTTAGTTCATAAGCCTAACAAATGATGGCACATCACTATGTTAGTAATTAACGTCACATGCAAGCAAAAGTTACACTATTTTATTTTGTTATTGATAGATCCTTTAGCATATGTTATTTTTTTTATTTATTCTAGCAAATTAACCACGTACTCCCGTTGGTAACATTAAAATGTTGTGTCTGCAATTGTACAATTCTAGCATATAATATTGCAAATACATTAATAGTAATATAGGTATGCGCTCACGGAAATTATGCTAGATCTGTCATTCCCTGAAATAATCTCTCATCAAATAAAAACATAAAAATACATAGAATAACACTTCCAACCTATTAATAGTATCTCTTTACATATATTATATTAGGTATATAGTGTTTGTTTCTAGAGGATACATGTCTATTAAATATCATGATATTAATTAATTTTTAGAGGAGATTGTGAAAGGATAAGGATGTCGCCTAGAGGGGGGGTGAATAGGCGATTTAAAACTTTTCCGGTTTAGGCTTGATAAATGCGGAATAAAACTAGGTGTTTTAATTTAACAAACATACAACCTAAATATACTAGGCTCGCCTATGTGCACCAACAACTTATGCTAAGCAAGACAAGTAACAAGGTGATAGCAAGATAAAGGACTTCAAGCACGAATACTATCACAATGTAAATTGCATAAGTAAAGAGCTCGGTATAGAAATAACCGAGTCACGCAGAGACGATGATGTATTCCCGAGTTCCTCTTTTTTAGGGGACTACGTCTCGTTGGAGGGGTGTGAGTTTCAAACTCAAGACGCCACAAATGGCCTCACCCTATTCTCCGATGAACCTCGTACAAAAGCTCGGTTCACCTTCCACTATTGATTTCCTTTTGGGCGGAAATCGAGTCCCTTAAAACAATCTTGAGGCACAACCCACAAAAGGATTGGGAGCTCCCAAGTGACCACAAAAGGTCCCAACAAGCCACAAAAGGCCTTGGCCACAAAAGGTCACAAGAACACCGTCTAGGGTCCAACGACCCAAGAGTAACAAGCTCACAACTTTCACTTCTACGAATCTTCGTGGAGAGAGCAAACCGATGCACAAAAGCAAAGGCAAGAACACAAGAAGTGCTCAAGTCCTTCACTCTCAAATCCCACCAAAAGCAACTAATGCTTGTGGAGGGGAGAAGAGAGGAAGAACAAAGAAGAACTCAACAAATGAACTCCAAGATCTAGATCCACTAGGTTCCCTCACTTAGAGGAGAGATGGATTGGTGGAAATGTAGATCTAGATCTCCTCTCTCTTTTCCCTCAAAGATATGAAAGAATCATGTGAGGAATTGAGACAGAAGCAAGCTTTCCAAGGTCAACAATGGTTGGAGAGAGAGGGGAAAACGTGCTTGGCAAAGCAGCAACTCATTTGGGGAAGAAGGGGGCCTTTTATAGCTCCCCACGAAAAAAGAGTCGTTGCAGGAAAAATAACCCCGGAGACTCCGGTCTGTGGGGGCCAGAGACTCCGGTCTAAGGGGGTGGAGACTCGAGGGGGGGGGGGGGAGACTCCGGTCCTGGGGGGCGGAGACTCCGGCCCAAAAAGTCTCCGGGGCACTTCCGGCCCTATACCGCAAGCGCCGTCCTCTGGGATTTGAGCACAAAAAAGCAATAACTTTTTCATCCGGACTCCGTTTCAGATGATCTTGGACTCGTTGGAATCGTAACGAAGAGCTTTACAAGATCATGCAGAGAAACATCATAGTCCAACATGGGAGGATAAAACCAAATGTTGAGAGGTAAACCTTCTCTATAAAAGAACAACCGGTAAATCCTCCAACATCAAAAACTGTTTTTGATGGATTAGAGCTTGGTATGGAGATGGACACAAGCTCTAAATCCTCACATGGATAAAACCCAAATAAGAACCAAGAAAGATGATATGCCAAGTATGAAAAGGTTTGAGCTCTCCACAAAGATGTGATCAAATTACTCACTTGAGAGCCCCTCTTGATAGTACGGTATCTATCCTATAACCCGGTATCCAAACTAACAACATGAGACCGGTAAAATAGAAACCCTATCAAGATCATACCTTTGCCTTGCGCATTCCACTTGAGTGAGATGATGACGATCTTGACTCTCTCAAGTTGGAACACCTTTCTTGATCATGCTTGCTAGCACATGCTTGCTAGCACATGCTTGATGAAGACATCTCCAAATACTCCCCCATACCCCATTATGGGAGAGTCTCGTTTAGCTCCGTCTTCATGAATCCATTGCAAGCTTCAATCAAATGATATGTTCCGAGATGGATCATATTGAACTTGCACTTCATCTTCTTCTCTTGACATATAGGATGCCTTGGAGATAAACATGAATGTTCCCTCAATCCTCTTTTCCAAGCCATACTTTACCATGTAGGCTTCTAGAGTCCAACACATGAACTCCTTTCTTTTCCTATGGACAAGATCTACAAGTATATCTCAATGTAAATATTAGTCCATAAAGATTGTCATTAATTACCAAAACCACGCATGGGGGCAACATGCACTTTCAGATTGTCCGGTGTAGAAAAGAGAATTATGTATTGTGTGGCGTTGTTAACTATTTTTTCCTCAGTTTGTCTCTTCCAATACTTTGATTAGGTATTGTTGATATTTTATTATTTTATGAGGAAAAATTATTTTTGACCCTTGAACTTGTAGACCAAGTCATGAGGATCTTTTTATCTGATAGATAAATTTCAGTATGCAAAGAATAAATGTTTAGCAGTGAAAGGAAGTTTATTGAATAGTGATGGTTATGGTAACACATCAAAACATCTTTTCGTAGACAAATCGTGGGAGTAGATTATCATTCTTAATTCTAGAGATAACAAGATTAAAAAATCATCTCCCCCTTTTTGAAACATTTTTCTAAGGAGTGGATGTTTTCTGGTATTGTCCCCACCTCAAGGAAGGTCTGTAGGTATTTTAGAAAGTATCAGTATGTTGTCATTTCAGGTTAAAGGTGTTGAAACCGGACGCCATTGTGACAAGTTCCATATGGTATCTAATGTGGAAGGTATTGAGTGGTCTTTACTAAAAGTGTATGGGTGGCTCAAGATGCAAAGAAATCTGACCTTTTGTGGTTGTCCGTATTAGTGAATTGAATCCACTTCCCATATTAGTAGGAGGGGAATTGAAAGTCTAGATATGAGAGAGCTAGTACTTTCGGGAAGACGACACACTTGGGAAAACCATAGGGAAAATCTGACATATAAAAAGCCGAGCATAATTGAAAGCAACCCTTGTTTCACCTAAATTTTGGTACCATCATACTTCCCCTTTTTTAACATTGTCGATGATATGTTGGCAGTCCTACTTGCTACAACAAAGGAAGATGGTCAAGTAGATGGTCTTACCCCTCATCTAGTGCAGGGTGGGGTTTGTATTTTACAATATGCGGATGATAGAATAATTTTCATGGATCATAATCTCTAGAAGGTCTTAAAAATGAAATTAATTCTTTGAATCTTTGAACAACTTTCTTGATTAAAGATTAATTTTCAAAGAGTGAAATTTTCTACTTTGGGCAAGAAAAAGAAGTAAAAGAATGTTAGAAAGAATTATTTGGTTGTGAATATAGATACCCCCTTTTTGATATTTGGGAGTTCCTATTCACTACAGACTCAAGAACGGAGAGTGGCAACCCGTGGAAGAATGCTTCGAAAAATCTGCATGTTTGTTGGGTAAATTTTTACCATATATATGGAGACCGTTCAGTTTTAATTAGCTTGGTACTTACTGGCTTGCCAATGTTTATTGTCTTTTTCGAAAATACCTAAAGGGGTACTGAAGAGATTAGATGTCTTTAGATCACATTTCTTTTGGAAGAATGATGGCCAGAAAATAAAATATAGATTAACTAAATGAAACATCATCCGCAGACCTAAGCATAAAAGGCGGAAATACATCAAACTGAATACCTTCATAACTCATAAGGATCAGTGGAGAGGGCTGGAACCGCGGAAAACATAATCGAGCAGCATTACCAAATTTAACCTAACGTTCTCAATGGCATCGAGTGCTTAGGACCTGTTGGTTTCCAGGCATTAAAAATATTGACTCGTCCAGGTTTCGCTCCAGGCTTCTTTGATTTTATTGTTTCTCCTTTTTTTTTAATAAACTAGAATCCTTAGGATTATTATGTGGACTGTATGAATCGCATGATTATCACGTACATCTTTTGCCTAAGGATTCCTCAGCATTAGATTTCACGTGATATTTCTCATTGAATCTGACCTCTTTGATACGGAGTATATTTTTATACTACAACGCAGTCAAACAAACATCGGCATAAATTCAAGCATGTAGGATTTAAGTGGGAATGATATTGTAAACCTACGTTCTTCCTATTCCTTCCATTCTGTTTTAAAAAAAGCCCAATCACCCTCAAGTTGTCCATTTTTTCTTTGGATGAGTTCCATATCAGACATATTTGACCCCGTGATTGATTTGCCAGAGGGACACATCCGTCGACGAGGATTTCAAATAAATCCAATATAGTTTGCAGATTTCGGACCCACGTGTTATTGTTAATATACACCAGCTCATACTATATACTCCGTATTAAAAACTGTAAACACCAATGTCCTGTTAGGGAATTCAAAAGCAAGACTTCGGTTGGTTGTTAGGTTACTGAGCAAAGTTGCATGAATCAAAAGATGTAAATGTATCTTCAGTCAAAGAATGCACACTATGTAATGTACTCATTCTGAATCAACAAGCAAAATCCGGTCAATCGCTTCACATTTGCTCATATTGAGATCCAGGTCATGGACAATGCTACAGGCCCCATGATATTCTGGGCAAGAATCATCCCCAGAGATGAAGCGATGCACCAGCCCACCGACCTCGATGCAGCTCTCCCCTGCCATCTTCTTCATCCCTCCTTCCCTCATCACCCTCCTCGCCTTTGCCGCCTCGTCCCACGACCCAATGTCGGAGTAGATGTTCGCGGCCATCACATAGTTCCCGCTTCTCCTGGGCTCCAGCTCAAGCAATCTCTCCTGCACCTTGCGGACAATGTCAATGCAGTCCTTGGAACTGTGCAGCTGGCAGGCGCCCAACAATGTCCTCCAGACAACTGGGTCAGCTTCGAGAGGCATGTCCATAACGAAGTCATAAGCTTCTTGGAGGCGGCCATTGCGTCCCAGGACATCGACCATGGCGCTGTAGTGTTTCATCGTAGGCTCAATCCTGTATTCATGCTGCATTTCACGGAAAAATCGACGTCCCTCGTCGACCAGGCCAGCATGGCTACATGCGCATAGCAGCCCAAGAAATGTGACATAATTGGGCAAAACTGATGCACCTTTCATCCTTTCGAACAGCTTCAGCGCTTCGCAGGCTAAACCGTTCTGCGCAAACCCCATGATCATTGCACTCCAGGTCCAGACATTCCGCCCCGGCATCCTCTCAAACAAGCGCCACGCGTAACTTACCAAGCCACACTTGGCGTACATGTTCACTGCCGCCGTCCCAAGCTGAGGCGTCATGTCCATCCGCCGGGCGACGACCTGTCCATGGGACCACTTGCCGAGCGGCAGGTTGCCGAGCTCGGCGGCGGCGGACATCATGCACACGAACGTTGTCTGGTCAGGCTGGAACCCAGCTTCTACCATCGCAGCAAACATGCCGACGCACCGGCCGTGGTAGCCGTTGTCCACGCAGGCGGTGAGCGCCGTGTTCCAGGACACGACGGTCCGGCGCGGCATTTCGTCGAACACCTGCATGGCGCGTTCCGGTTGGCGACAGGCAGAATACGCGGCCATGAGGGCGTTCCGTACGTAGACCACGGCGCAGTCTAGGCCGTCCTTGACGGCCTCCGCGTGGGTGGAGGCGACGAGGGGGAGGGATCCCGGGGCAAGGCGCGAAAGGGCCTTTAGGACGTGTGGGAGCGTGTGCGCGTCTGGGCGGAGGCCGTCGCGGCGCAGGTGGAGGAAAATGCGTGCGGCAGCAAAAGGTTCAGGCGAGGCGGCGAGCGGAGGGAGGAGGAGGTTGAAGAGCGCGAGAGGCGGAGATGGGAGGGACAGGAGGAGGCGCTGTGCGAGGCGGAGGTTGGGGGAGGGCAGGGAAATGATGCGGCGGAGGAGGATGGGGCCGTGGTTGGGCAGGCGGCCGGAAGTGAGGAGGTGGGCGTGGAGCTGCCGTATGTGGTGCACGGTGGCGGCGCCGGCGATGAGAGCGGCCAGGGCGGTGGCCATGCCATGGAGCGCTCGATGCTGGTTTGCTGGTGTTGGGCTCGCTGGGCAAGTTAGCCTTTTTACATCGTTATTGTCAAGAAAAAAACCTTTTACTTACCGGTTTTGCTAATTCTCAGTCGACCGAGAATTAACAACTTTTTCTTATTTCTCAGTCAATCGTCTTAGCCGTCCATCTAGCTGATCGATTGATTGTAGATTGTAACGGAGTGTGTTATCTCGGGCAGGAAACAGCTACTGTGGCCTGCTCCTTCCCAATCGGAACTTATTTGGGCTATATGTTCTTTTGGCGTTTATTTGCTGGGCCGTGATACACGTGTTTGAGTTTTTCAGTTTCTGTTTTTTTGTCTTGTTCTTATAACCTATACTAGTCCCTAGTTACCTGTATAGAATGGATAAAAACGAGTTTTTATTTTCATGGCTGCACAAACTATTGTTTGTTTTGTTTTATTTTTCTGTTTTTATGTGTGATACTTTTAATATGATTTCATTCATGGACTTTTTTTTCAACTATGAATTGTTTTCTTTTTCTTGTCATTCTAGATTTTATTTGTGTTGATATTTTGTATGAATATGTGTTTATCTAAAAAGGATAATAATCAGTAATAGTGGATTTACTTTGTTCATGGTAATTAGCATATTTTGATCAGATTTGCTAATTCTCAGTCACTGAGAACTATGTTAAATCTCAGTCGAGTTGATAATCGTCAGATTTGTGCACCAAGGTTCATGCATACAGTTGTTTCCTTCGTATCCAATAGCCATTGTTTTTAGGTACCTGTGTGTGGGAGTTGTCTGGGCCTTCTCTTACTAACTGGGCTTTATTTTGTACGTCGTTTTCTTGAAAATATGTAGTATTTTTATACAACATATCAGTCTTTCTTTTCAATGTTTAGTTTAAAAATTCCTAGTTTTTGGTTTGGTGTTTTTGTCGGATCACTAATTATTAGTTATCCGAGAGTTAGTTAAAATCTCTACACTAATTAAATTTCTACTATGCACAACCAAATGTGTGGCACATGCAAACCTGTTGTTGTGTGTTTTTATCTGGTATTTTGTATTCTCTTCTTTTGTTGTCTAACCATATAGGCTATTTGGGATTTATTTTTGCGGTGTGAACACTTGCCTTTTTTTTTCTGTTGTGTTTGTTTGGACATTTTTTATTTTTCATGTGAACGGAGAAAGTGAGAGAGGGAGAGGATGACGATGAAGTGCGCGGGAGATTCGTTTTTGTAGTTTGTGTATGTGGTTTTTTATGTATATATCCATTTAAAGCTGCTTTTTTTAATATTTTGCGAGTCTTTAGTGGGGATGCAACCGAGTTATCCCAGTTGAAAGTCAAGTTGTAGCTGAGTTTTTTTCCTAGTAGGAAGTCATGTTGCAACTGTGATTTTTCTAGTTACAAGTCTGGTTGCAACTGATTTTTTTTTATTTTTGTTGGCCTTTGTGTTTTGTTTGGGCTTTGTGTTTCATGTTGTTAGTGGGGGAGGGCTACACAACTTTTTTCTTCTTGTTTTGTGGGTTTGTTTTATGTTTTTAAATGCATTTGTTTTTTGGATTTTTATTTTTAACTTTTCGAATTAATGTTTAGTATCAAAGAGATGTTAACGCTTGTCTATGAGAGACTAGGCGATATGCCACGTGGGGGTTTTGTCTCTATGTTTTTATAGTGTTTTTTATGTTTTAATAATTATTATTTTTTGAACTGAGTCGTACCTTCACTTTACAACTGAGATTCGTCTACCGCTGATAGCCAGTTGCAACTGGACCTGCAACTGGGATTTTTTATTATTTTTTGATTTTTTTTCCCAGTTGCAACTTCACTTGCAACTGATATTCGTTTACCGCTAATAGCCATTTGCAACTGGACCTGCAACTGGGATTTTTAATTTTATGCGATTTGTTTTTAAAATTTTACCCAATTTCAACTTCACTTGTAACTGAGATTCGTGTCCCCTTGATAGCCAGTTGCAACTGGATCTGCAACTGGGATTTTGTTCCTTTTGTTTTTCCAAAGGCATCTGTTTTTTTTGGTTTTTATTTTAACTTTTCGAAATAATGTTTGAGTGTCAGAGAGATGTTAACGCTTGTCTGTGAGAGACTAGGCGATATGCCCCGTTGGGTATTGTTTCTATGTTTTTAGACTTTTTATGTTTTAATTATTTTATATTATTATTTTTGAACTGAGTTGCGCCTTCATTTTACAACCGAGATTCGTCTACCGCTGATAGCCAGTTGCAACTGGACCTGCAATTGGGATTTTTTATTATTTTTTGATTTTTTTTAAATTTACCCAATTGCAACTTCACTTGCAATTCATATTCGTGTACCTCTGATAGCCAGTTGCAAGTGGACCTGCAACTGGGATTTTTATTACTTTTTGAATTTTTTTAATTTTGCCCAATTGCAACTTCACTTGTAACTGAGATTCGTGTCCCCCTGATAGCCAGTTGCAACTCGACCTGTAACTGGGATTTCTTATTATTTTTTGATTTGTTTTCTAAATTTACCCAATTGCAACTTCACTTGTAACTGAGATACATGTCCCCTTGATAGCCAGTTGCAACTAGACCTACAACTGGGATTATTATTTTATTTTTTTTTGCATTTTTTTTACTTTTTCTCTGAGTCAGTTGCAACTGCAATTGCAAGTGAACTTTTTTTTTCAATAATTTCTAAAAAATAATCCATTTTCTTTAATATTATTTAATCCAGTTGCAATTACACTTGTAACTGAGCTTTTTTGTTTTTCTCTGAACCTGTGCAACTGCATTTGCAACTGAGATTTGTTTCTTTTCTCTAAGTCAGTTTGCAACTCCACTTGCACCTAACACTTTTTTAATTCTATTTCAATTCTTTTTTTTATTTTTTTGAATCCATTTCCTGTTAGATTTTTTCTATCTAGTTGCAACTGCACTTGAAACTGAGTTCTTTTTTGTTGTTTTCTCCAAGCCAGTTACAACTGAACTTGCAACTGAGTTTTGTTTTCTTTTTTTATCTGAGTCAGTCACAACTTCACTTGCAACTGAAACTTTGTTCAATTATTTTTATTCGTTTTTAAAGATTTTTTGTAAGATTTTTAATCCAATTTCAATTGCACTTTGAAAGTGCATGTGTTGCCCCATGCGTGGTTTTGGTAATTAATGACAATCTCTATGGACTAATGTTTGCTTTGAGATATCTTTATAGATTGTGTCCATGAAGAAGATTGGAGTTCATGTGTTGAACTCTAGAAGATTATATGATGACCAAGGTTCTATCCAAGTGTTTATATGAAGAATGGTCATCTAGAGTTGAGCTTATTGCAAGCATGGCTTGGAAAAGAAGATTGAGTGAACTTCATGTTTATCTCCAATCCATCATCTATATCAAGAGAAGATATGAAGCGCAAGTGGAGTCATGAAGACGGAGCTAAGCGAGGCTCTCCCATAATGGTGTATGGGGGAGCATTTGGAGAAGTCTTCATCAAGCATGTGCTAGCAAGCGTAATCAAGAAAGGTGGTCCACTTGAGAGAGTCAAGATCGTCATCATCGAGCTCAAGTGGAATGCGCAAGGCAAAGGTATGATCTTGATAGGTTTTCTATTTTACCGGTTTCATGGTGCTAGTGGGAGACCGGGTTATAGGATAGACGGCGTACTATCAAGAGGGGCTCTCAAGTGTGTAACTTGATCGCATCTATGTGGAGAGCTCAAACCTTTGTATACTTGACATATCATCTTTCTTGGTTCTTATTTGGCTTTTATCCATGTGAGAATTTAGAGCTTGTGTTCATCTCCATACCAAGCTCTAGTTCATCAAAAACGGATTTCATTTGAATATCTTGTGGTGTTTTTGATGTTGGAGGTTTTACCGGTTCGTCTTTTGTAGAGAGATCAAACTCTCCTCTTGTGTTCTCCTCCTCACATGATGGACTATGATGTTTCTATGCATGATCTTGTAATGCTCCTCATTGCGATTCCAACAAACCCAAGATCATCGAAATCGGAGTCCGGATGGAAAACTTGTTGTGTTTTCGGTTTTGAGGATTTGCCGGTTCATCTTTTATAGAGGGGTTTTAACTTTCTACATTTGGTCTCCTCCTCACATGATGGACTATGATGTTTCTCTGCACGATCTTGTAAAGCTCTTTGTTACGATTCCAACGAGCCCAAGATCATCGAAATCGGAGTCCGGATGAAAAAGTTATTCCCGTTTTGGTGCCGGTGGTTCTGCAGTTTTTACATGTGGCGGTAGTACCGCCGCGGTACCGCCAGAGGTACCGCCGGAGCCACCCGAGGCTCATTTTCGGCGGTACCGGAAGCGGTAGTACCGCCGGGGCGGTAGTACCGCTACCTGGAGCCCGTTTTTAGCCTGTTTTCACTGTTTGACTTCCCAGGGGGGCGGTAGTACAGCCCCGACGCGTTTCTGCACATAACGGTTGGATTTTGGGGCACCTATTTAAGGGGCCCTTCTTCCCCAATGGTTCCCCACTTCTTGAGCTTGTTTTTCCCCTCTCTCTCCTCCATTGTTGACCTTTGGAAAAGCTTGCCTTCCTCTCAATACCTCCCATGATTCTTGCATATCTTTGAGGGAAAGTGAGAGGAGATCTAGATCTACATTTCCACCAATCCATCTCTCCTCTAAGTGAGGGGAACCTAGTGGATCTAGATCTTGGAGTTCTTGGTGCATCTCCTCTTTGTTCTTCCTCTCTTATTCCCCCATAAGCATTTGTTGCTTTGTTGGAATTTGAGAGTGAAGGATTTGAGCCTTGTGCTCTTGCCATTGCTTCGTTGCATTGGTTTGTGCTCTCCACGAGGATTCGTGGAAGTTGAAATCTTGTGAACTTGTTACTCTTGGGTCTTCGGGCCCTAGACGCCTTTTGTGGTGGTTGGACCCTTGTGTGGTCACTTGAAGCCGTTCGGGAGCCCCCAATCCGTTTGTGGGTTGTGCCTCGGATTGTTGTTGAAAGCCGTTCGGGAGCCCCCAATCCCATTGTGGGTTGTGCCCCGGATTGTTGTTGAAAGGCTCCGGATTCCGCCTCGAAGGAATACCGATAGTGGAAGGTGAACCAAACCTTTGTGGTGCGGTTCATCGGAGAAGAGGGTGAAACCTTTGTGGTTGTTGAACCATTGTGTCGGTTCACACCTCTCCAACGAGACGTACTCCCTTTCAAGGAGGAACTCGGGAATACATCCTCGTCACCGCGTGCCTCGGTTATTTCTATACCCGAGCTATTTACTTATGCACATTACTTTGTGATAGCCTTCGTGCTTGAAGTTCTATAGCTATCACCTTGTTGTTTGTCTTGCTTAGCATAAGTTGTTGGTGCACATAGGTGAGCCTAGTTTATTTAGGTTGTCGGCTTGTTAATTTAAACACCTAGTTTTATTCCGCAATTAGCAAGCCTAAACCGGAAAAGTTTTAATCGCCTATTCACCCCCCCCCCCTCTAGGCGACATCATTGTCCTTTCAATTGGTATCAGAGCCTGGGCTCTCTTTTTGGGCTTTACCGCCTAGAGAGTAAAGATGTCGTATAGAGAATTAGTGCACGATCCCACTCTTATATTCGATGGCACAAATTATGAATTAGTCCTTGCATATCATGTAATAGTTGTTTAACTAAATCTCATGATGATATGCTTCATATGTCTTGTTGCCATGAAAACAATGCTTCCATGTCCTCTAGTACTTGCATGACTAACAATGTAGAGGAATCCCAACATTTGTTGGAACAAGACATGGACCTAAATGGTGCTTCAAGTTTTTCTTCATCCTCTTCACCCATTAATCATGTTTGCCTTATGGCTAAGGATTCCGAGGTATCTCCCACCTCGAATCCAAATTGTGATGATGTGGATGAGGATTCTCATGAAGAAAGTTTTGATTTTGAATCCTTAACCAAGATGGGTGAGATGGTTTGTGCTCTCCCCAAAGGTAGTAAAGCTATCCCTCCTCTATGTGAAATCATTGATTATGTTATTAAGAGTAGGGAATTCATTGAGGATTTGGAAAGTCAATTTGATGAGAAATGTCAAATTGAGAGGGATGACTCTATTACTATAGCTTCCTTGAAAGCTTCTCTTGAAGAAGAAGAAGAAGAAGCTTAGGTCTTCTCTTGAAGAGAGACTTGAATCTCTTGATGAGTCTAATGATCTTATTATTGCTAAAATCATTAAGGAAAGAGATCATGCCCTTGCTAAATATAAAGTGCTTAAAAAGGAAAAAGTTGAATTTGGTGTTGGCAATGCTAGACTAAGTGAGGACATAGAGAGACTTGACAAAGCTCACAAGGCTTTAGAAAGTGAACACTCTCTCCTTATCAAGTCTCATGATCAACTCCAAACTCAACTATCTAAGAATGATGAGCTTGTCAAGTTGTCTTCTTCCATTCTAATATTAATGATGCTTGTGCTACTAACTCCACTTCTTGTGAAGCATCTATTTTGAAGGAGAATGTTGAGCTAAGGGCTCAACTTGAGTTGCTAACTAGCAAGTATGGGAAATTGGAAGAAAGTCATGAAAAGCTTCTAGCTCTAATGATGATCTTCTAGCATCCCATGCTAGGCTAAAGTTAGCTCATGAGGCTATTATGTCAAAGGTAACATCTTGTGAGCCTCATGTGGAAATGGCACAACTTCTACTAAAATGCTTTATTGCCATGTGCTAGTCCTAGTGATTCATCCACTCACAATGTTGCTACATCTTGTGATGAATTACTTTCCATGCCTTGTTGCTCTAACAATGAAGCTTCTACTTCCTCTAGTGTTTTGTTGATACTAACCATGTAGAGGAACTAAATGAGCTCAAGGCCCAAGTCACTTCTTTGAAGAAAGACTTGGAAAAGCGTCATGTTGGGATCCACACTTGACAATATGTTGAGTGTTCAAAGACGCCCCAATGACAAGAGTGGACTTGGATTCAACTCCAATAACAAGAACAAGTCCAAGTCTATCAAGAAGAACAAGGGCCAAGAACAAGTTAAAGATTCGGCCAAGATTGTTTGCTTCAAGTGCAAAGTTGAAGGGCACCATGTTAGATCTTGCCCTTTGAAGAAGAAGGCTCTTAGTGAGAAGCAACAAGGGAAGAAGCCTCAAGTTCCTCAAGTTGAAGAACAACCTCTTCCCAAGAATCAAGCTACCCTCCTCAAGTCAAGATTCCAACAAGAAGAGAGGAGGAAGTCGATGTTGCTACCTATGCCGTGAGAAGGGTCACCTTGCTTCTTCATGCACAAATGGTACCTTATCCAACCCCATTATATTGATGATGTTTATTCTCTTCGGAAGGATAAGGTTGGCAATGTGTTTGCCAAATATGTTGGTACTCAAAGTGGTGTCAAGAAAAGAACCATTTGGGTTGCCAAGCCTATTGTGACTAACCTCTTAGGACCCAACTTGGTTGGGGACCAACAAGCTAAAACTTGATCAATAGGTGTTGTTGGAGGCATTGGAGACTTGGCTACATCATGAAGAATTAAGGGATCTTCATCAATTATATTCTCTCAAGCCAAGTCATTTGGATTATATTGTTCTATCTCATATCCAATGTTCCTCCTTGCGGTAACTTTTATTTAAATCATATATACATTGAAAGTTGCTTGCACCCTTGCATGTGTTAGGTTTTGTACCTTGCTAGTGTTTGTATGTGTTGTGCTCTCTACTTACTTATCTTGAGTAATCAAGTATGTGTATGTTGGTTTGCACACCATTTACTTGTGTTGAGCCTTATTGCTTTTATTTGATATCTTATCTTGTTGGCTCTCTTTTGAGAGATTAATGGACTATTCCATTTTGGGGGAGTGATGTGCTCGTGCACTTCACAATCCTAAAATGTGTGTACATGAGGAATACCACTTAGTGATGATATATTAATATTATCTATTCTCTATGTGGTATGTCATGCTCATGAGAAATTCAAATTCTATAATGTCCATTAATTTCTCGAGTTGGTTTTGTTTGCCTCTTGTTTTAAAATAAATGGATTATCACATTATGGGGGAGTAATAAGCTATGTGCATATTACAAGCCTAGAAAATGTGAACATGTGAGGTATTGCCACCTAGAATTGATATTCTTCATTATCTTATTCCTATGTGGCATGTTGCTCAAACAAGTTCCATTTTGGTAAAATGATTTTGTTTAATCACTTTTGGATCTTGTTTGTGATGGACATTCTTGGTACGGTTTTCCCCAAATATTCGCATATCCTTTTGGGAAATCGATTGCTTCAAGCTACTCTTTGTAGTGGCTTTGCATGATCGCGTGAATACTTGAAGCTATCAAGAATATCTATCTATTTAAGCTTTGGCCTTTAAATCTTATCTTTTGCCATATGCTTATTTGTTGTGAAATTGGTCTTCAATATCATTTCTATATACCACCGAGAAATATCTCTCTATACTCCTTGTCCTTGACAAGTGACTCATATGTGTGGTGAAATTTGTGGACCATCTTCACTTTATCTCTTGCTTTGAATTGCCTTATTTTATTGCCAAGGATTTATTTTGATCTAACTCTTTTGTCTTCTTGTATCTTTTGGATCCTTGTTGCTCTACTCAAAATTTGTTTTATGCCTTCTTGTGTTAGGAAAAGCAATGATCCAATTCTTGTGCATTGACATTCAAAAGTCATACTTCTTGATAATGCACTATCTTTGGGAAGCTATCCTACTTTGAGTAGAACATCATTCTTTAAATTGGTTTTGTATCTTTGCTTTCCTTGAACATGACTAGTGTTTGAATAATATGTATGGAGAGTGATGATCCCATTTGTGTGCATTTGTATTCAAATGCAAGATCATAAATAATGCACAAATCTTGGGGGAACTATCCTATATGCTTTTGAACATTAGTTGTCTTCAATTGATATTTGATCCCGATGACATGTCTCTTTGGAAGACAAACATTTCTCTTCTTGGTACTTTGTGCCATCATGAGAAGTGTAGAGGGTTTGGTTTATTCCTTGATGGTATTTTCATCAATTGGTATCTTACTTTCATTTGGCATCTTTTCAAAGTGGTATCTTCAATCATGTGTTGATTTGGGATTTTGATATAATTTGGACAATTCTTTTTCTTGTCACACTTGTGTGTGCTTTCTTGGTTTAATTGGTGTTTTGTCCAAATTGTATCTCATTTGGTTCTTGAAAGTCTTGTGCATGCATATTTACTTTATGTATATCTTATGGCATGCTCACTTTCGTTGATCCAATATATAGGATAAACTCCATCAAATCCTAAATGGCTAAGATGTGCATGAAATTCAATTTCATATCAATATGCACATATTTATGTGGAGTTTGTCCTATGTATTGTAGTTGCTCTAACTACTTTGGACCCAATGAGTTTGGGTACCATTTTGTACTTGAATTTGTTTTAGGTACATTGAGATGCATTGGAAGCTTGTCTCATTTACAAGGAAGGTGGTGTCACCATGTGCTTATTGGAGCCAAGCTCGGATGATCGTGAACTCTTATCTTCTACATCACCAATGCTATCTCGGTAACAAGTATCTACCTCATGCATACTTTTCTAGCTTTCAACCTTGTGTAGGTTTTTCATGGCATGAATCTCTTTTGTTGCAATTCATTTGGTTCTTGCAAAACAAATTTGTTGCAAATGTGGGCAAGCCGGGATGATTACATATCAAGGGGAATATATATAATCATTTTCATGATTTATCAATCCCATATATGTTAATCTAGCACTTTCTACTCTATGTCTCACATATGCAATATTGATGCTTTTCAAAATCATTTGCCTTTTGCGATACTTGTTATCTTTCTCGGAGCATCCCATTTATCACCTCATCCCTTGTGGATATTTTTGATGCTATGATGAGTATGTGTTGGAAGTTCATCTATATCCCTTTAAGATAAAATTGAGCTTTGTGCTATGCTTTTAAGCAAAAATCTTATTGGTGTATTTATGACTTCCTCTTGGATATCATGTTCTTTACCTTTGTACCTATTTTGTGTGTACATGTTTATTTGTGGACTTATATCTTTGTGATTGGTGTCTACTTAGAAACTTATACACATGAGAATAGTTACATCTTTAATTGGTATTCCAATTCTTTAGTGACCACCTCTTATTGCTTTTGATTCTTTGGTGGTTTCTAAATGGCACAAGCTTTGTTTTTATTTGGTTTACTTTTTCATCTTAATAAGCTTGTGGAGCTATTTGCTATATCTTCTTTGGTGTGTGGGTACGGGAAAGACACGATATGCACTATGTGCCACTCTTTTTGAAAGACTATGTTGATGCTTTGGCTCATCCTTGTATTAGTCTCCTAAAATTGTCTTTCTATCTCACACCCATCCTTTATTTGCCGCTCCTTGCTCAACATTTTATTTGTTGCAAGTTGTATTGCCTCTTTTTTATATATGCTCTCTTGCACGTGTTTTTGTTCAAAATGATCGAGGAGGGAGTGAGGATTCCATGTTGTGCACTCCATATTGCTTTGCAAATCCTACCTTGTGCACGTACCTTGGGGAGTTCCCTCTTATTGTTTAGAACTTTGTTTTTGGATTCTTTTGATTGCTTGCTTCTTTCTTCGAAGTATCTTTCTCTTTTGATTGGATCCTTGATATAGTTTGATCTCCCTTCATCTATTCGTCATTGGATATGTGCATTTGATTTCACTCATATTATGAGAAATGCACACGGTATGGGGGAGCTCTTACTATATTGGCCTTCTAAATTTTCTTCCCATTTCGGCAATCGATGCCAATGGGGGAGAAGTTTTGAGGGTTTAAGGGAATTTGGTTTCTTGCTTTAGTTTCGTTCTTAAGCATTTGCCTTTCTTGCTCTTGCATCCTTGCTCTTTGTGTTGCATGGTTGCTTAATTCATTATATAAACCCTCGTAAAAGGGATTGTCATCAATTACCAAAATGGGGGAGATTGAAAGTGCATGTGTTGCCCCATGCGTGGTTTTGGTAATTAATGACAATCTCTATGGACTAATGTTTGCATTGAGATATCTTTATAGATTGTCCATGAAGAAGATTGGAGTTCATGTGTTGACTCTAGAAGATTATATGATGACCAAGGTTCTATCCAAGTGTTTATATGAAGAATGGTCATGTAGAGTTGAGCTTATTGCAAGCATGGCTTGGAAAAGAAGATTGAGTGAACTTCATGTTTATCTCCAAGCCATCATCTATATCAAGAGAAGATATGAAGCGCAAGTGGAGTCATGAAGACGGAGCTAAGCGAGGCTCTCCCATAATGGTGTATGGGGGAGCATTTGGAGAAGTCTTCATCAAGCATGTGCTAGCAAGCGCAATCAAGAAAGGTGGTCCACTTGAGAGAGTCAAGATCGTCATCATCGAGCTCAAGTGGAATGCGCAAGGCAAAGGTATGATCTTGATAGGTTTTCTATTTTACCGGTTCATGGTGTTAGTGGGAGACCGGGTTATAGGATAGACGGCGTACTATCAAGAGGGGCTCTCAAGTGAGTAACTTGATCGCATCTATGTGGAGAGCTCAAACCTTTGCATACTTGACATATCATCTTTCTTGGTTCTTATTTGGCTTTTATCCATGTGAGAATTTAGAGCTTGTGTTCATCTCCATACCAAGCTCTAGTTCATCAAAAACGGATTTCATTTGAATATCTTGTGGTGTTTTTGATGTTGGAGGTTTTACCGGTTCGTCTTTTGTAGAGAGATCAAACTCTCCTCTTGTGTTCTCCTCCTCACATGATGGACTATGATGTTTCTATGCATGATCTTGTAATGCTCCTCATTGCGATTCCAACAAACCCAAGATCATCGAAATCGGAGTCCGGATGGAAAACTTGTTGTGTTTTCGGTTTTGAGGATTTGCCGGTTCATCTTTTATAGAGGGTTTTAACTTTCTACATTTGGTCTCCTCCTCACATGATGGACTATGATGTTTCTCTGCACGATCTTGTAAAGCTCTTTGTTATGATTCCAACGAGCCCAAGATCATCGAAATCGGAGTCCGGATGAAAAAGTTATTCCCGTTTTGGTGCCGGTGGTTCTGCAGTTTTTACATGTGGCGGTAGTACCACCGCGGTACCGCCAGAGGTACCGCCGGAGCCACCCGAGGCTCATTTTCGGCGGTACCGGAAGCGGTAGTACCGCCGAGGCGGTAGTACCGCTACCCGGGGCGGTAGTACCGCTACCTGGAGCCCGTTTTTAGCCTGTTTTCACTGTTTGACTTCCCAGGGGGGCGGTAGTACCGCTGGGGCCAGCGGTGGTACCGCCCCGACGCGTTTCTGCACATAACGGTTGGATTTTGGGGCACCTATTTAAGGGGCCCTTCTTCCCCAATGGTTCCCCACTTCTTGAGCTTGTTTTTCCCCTCTCTCTCCTCCATTGTTGACCTTTGGAAAAGCTTGCCTTCCTCTCAATCCCTCCCATGATTCTTGCATATCTTTGAGGGAAAGTGAGAGGAGATCTAGATCTACATTTCCACCAATCCATCTCTCCTCTAAGTGAAGGGAACCTAGTGGATCTAGATCTTGGAGTTCTTGGTGCATCTCCTCTTTGTTCTTCCTCTCTTATTCCCCCATAAGCATTTGTTGCTTTGTTGGAATTTGAGAGTGAAGGATTTGAGCCTTGTGCTCTTGCCATTGCTTCGTTGCATCGGTTTGTGCTCTCCACGAGGATTCGTGGAAGTTGAAATCTTGTGAACTTGTTACTCTTGGGTCTTCGGGACCTAGACGCCTTTGTGGTGGTTGGACCCTTGTGTGGTCACTTGAAGCCGTTCGGGAGCCCCCAATCCGTTTGTGGGTTGTGCGTCGGATTGTTGTTGAAAGCCGTTCGGGAGCCCCCAATCCCATTGTGGGTTGTGCCCCGGATTGTTGTTGAAAGGCTCCGGATTCCGTCTCGAAGGAATACCGATAGTGGAAGGTGAACCAAACCTTTGTGGTGCGGTTCATCGGAGAAGAGGGTGAAACCTTTGTGGTCGTTGAACCGTTGTGTCGGTTCACACCTCTCCAACGTGACGTACTCCCTTTCAAGGAGGAACTCGGGAATACATCCTCGTCACCGCGTGCCTCGGTTATTTCTATACCCGAGCTATTTACTTATGCACATTACTTTGTGATAGCCTTCGTGCTTGAAGTTCTATAGCTATCACCTTGTTGTTTGTCTTGCTTAGCATAAGTTATTGGTGCACATAGGTGAGCCTAGTTTATTTAGGTTGTCGGCTTGTTAATTTAAACACCTAGTTTTATTCCGCAATTAGCAAGCCTAAACCGGAAAAGTTTTAATCGCCTATTCACCCCCCTCTAGGCGACATCATTGTCATTTCACACTTGCAACTGAGATTTTTTTCTCGGAGCCAGTTTCAACTGCACTTGCAACTGAGATTTTTCTTTCTCCAAGTCAGTTTCAACTGCACTTGCAACTGAGATTTTTTCCTTTTTCTCTGAGTCAGTTGCAACCGCAATTGCAAGTGAACCTTTTTTTTCAATAATCTCTAAAAAAGTTAATCCATTTTCTTTAAGATTTTTTAATCCATTTGCAATTATACTTGCAATTGAGTTTTTTTTTGTTTTTTCTCTGAACCAGTTGCAACTGAGATTTGTTTCTTTTCTCTGAATCAGTTGCAACTCCACTTGAAACTAACACTTTTTGTTATTTTATTTAATTCTTTTTTTTATTTTTTTGAATCCATTTCCTGTAAGATTTTTTCAATTTAGATGCAACTGCACCTGAAACTGAGTTCTTTTTTGTTTTGTCTCCAAGCCAGTTGCAACTGAACTTGCAACTGAGTTTTGTTTTCTTTTTTCTCTGAGCCAGTCAAAACTACAATTGCAACTGAATCTTTGTTCAATTATTTTTATTCGTTTTTAAGATGTTTTGTAAGATTTTTTAATCCAAGTTCAATTGCACTTGCAACTGAGTTCTTTTTCTTTCTCCGAGCCAGTTTCAACTGCATTTTCAACTGAGATTTTTTTTCTTTTTCTCTGAGTTAGTTGCAACTGCACTTGCAACTCGACTTTTTTTCCAATAATTTCTAAAAAAGTTAATCTAATTTTTTAAAGATTTTTTTAATCTAGTTGCAACTACACTTGCAATTAAAATTTTTTTTTGCTGACCCTTGATTGTAATAAGATCTCTTACATACTTTGATACTTTTTCTTAATAAAGAATGGATGTGTGCATCTTCACGAAGCAGAGGCCGGGGACACCCATTTCTTAAAAAAATGTTGCAACTGAGATTTGTTTCTTTTCTCTGAGTCAGTTGCAACTAACACATTTTTTTCTTCAATTCTTTATTTTTATTTTTTTGAATCCATTTCCTGTAAGATTTTTTTCCATCTAGTTGCAACTGCACTTGAAACTGAGCTCTTTTTTGTTTTTTTTCTCCGAGCCAGTTAACTGAACTTGCAACTGAGTTTTGTTATCTTTTTTTTTTCTGAGCTAGTCACAACTACACTTGCAACTAAACCTGAGCATGGGATGCCCGGCTCGAAAGCCCGGTGTCGGGCCGGGCCCGGGTTTCATTTTTGTGCAATAAGCCCGGCCCGGCCAAAAATGATTTATTTAACTTTTTTTAGTACAAAATAGTTGTTTTCTGCCGGGCCGGCCCGGGCCCGGGCCTGACTTTTGCATGTTGGGCTTTTACATGCCCGGAGCGGAACCCGGCCTGGCCCGGGATATGCCTAGGTCTACTTGCAACTGAACCTTTTTTCAATTATTTTTATTCATTTTTTAATTTTTTTAATCAGTTGAAACTGCACTTGTAACTGGGTACTTTTTTTGATTTTCTCTAAACTAATCGCAACTGCATTTGCGACTGAGATTCCTCTGAGCCCTGATAGCCATTTGCAACTTCACTTCCAACTGAGATTCTACTGACGCTGATTGATAGTTGCAACTGAGATTTCTCGACCCCTAATAGCCACTTACAACTCTGGATGGCAATAGGTATCCGATACCCGCTAACTCGATGTGTACCCGTACTAAATAGGAAGGGTTTGGTGACGATTTAAACCCGCGGGGCTTCTTAGCTGTAAAAAATTCAGACCCGTCGGGGCTAGCGGAGGCGGATATGGAGATGTTAGACCCGCACCCATGAACCCGACTAATATATGTGCTGGTGATTCACTTCGCATTACTTGACCAGGAAACCACGTGGCTGCGCTTATGCTGGTTTTGGCACGTGCTTTTGTGGTGAACACTTTAATAGTGTCTTCCCTAATGTCAATACTTGATTCTGATCTCGTGGAATGTAGACATTGTTCAGTTTTTGTAATGTATTGTATTCTTTGAGCTACGTTAAGTTGTAATTCAGGCTTGTATTTGACCCCACATGTCATTGAATCAAAACTACACCTAAGTACCTAGCCCACTCCACACCACGCACGCAGCACACACCACATCACGCACGCACACAGGATACAACACGGACCACACAAAACCAAACTGCACGCACGGGCACACACCACACCACTCGATCCCATCTTATCTTCTTCTTTCTTCTTCCCATCTCTCCTGCTGCAGCCAACGACCAGGACGACAGGAGCTGCAGCGCTGCTCCCTCCCCCCGGCGGCCGCCACTCGCCCACTTCCTTCCTGCACTGACGCCACCACTCCTTCCTGCGCCGCCACCACCACTCCCTTCTGTTGTTGCCGCCCTACTGCGTTGCTCCTCCGGCGCCCCTCCTGCAGTGCCGCCGCCTGTCCTGCGCTGCTCCTCCGGCGCCCCTCATGCGCGCTCCTCCACCGCCCCTCCTGCAACAGTCTCCGGCGCGCCGCCCGGCATCCGACACGCCTCGCGTCCGCCAGCGCGATTTCCGGCCGCCGGCGCTGCTTCCCTCTGCCGGCGACGACGGCTCCCCCTGTACAGCGTGTTGGCGTGGCTCCCTCCGGCCGCGTCCGGCTCTCCATCTCCGGGGAAACGCCAAGCGAGGCCTCTGCTGCAGCTTGCCCTGTTCAACGCAATCCGAACACAACACAAGACAAAAAAAAACAAGACAACCGGGCCCAACAAAGGGAAAATAAGAGAAGTAGGCCGAATACAAAAGCATGACGTCATTCGACTGAGAATTAGATTAATTCTCAGTCGAATGAGACATAGAGACACCCCTTACTTACAAAATCACAGTCAAATGTAAATGCTTTTGATTTAACCTACAAAAATGAAGTTCTTTGAAACTAAATCTAATGGCATCAATTTATGCAATATAAATTACATATCAGAAAATCTAACTAGCAGGCGCCTTACATCTAGCTAAACTCGACACACGTACGCGGACCGTCGATGTGTGGTCGTGCGGCTATGATTCGTTCGTTGACTTACGCGCAGACTCGTCAATATCGTGCTCACCATCGTCGATTCAATCCCGAACCGTCGCGTCGTCCTCCTCGTGACCAACGACTGGTCCGTCGTCCAGATCCAGCGGCGACGCCCGGTGCCAACGCCAGCTTCCCACCTACCCTTCGTTCCTCCACCACAATCCCGACTTCGGACCGCAGTCCGCACGCCCCATCCTGCCCCTGGACATCTACCTCCCCCTCCTCCTCCCACCCCGCAATAGAGCAACCCAACCGGCGCAGAGCACGGCCACCGGCCGAGCTCAGTCAGTCCTTCGAGTTTGATAGGCTCTGGAAAAACGGAAACGGCGGCGTTGTCGCACCGTAGTGAGCCGTGCGGCGTGCGCGGTTGGAGACGGAGCTAGGTTGGCTGGCCGGAATTCATGAGATGTGAGCGGCTGTTCGAGCTTGAGGGGAGTCCTGGAGCGGTGGCCAACGGAGGCGGCGCAGGCGTTCCAGCACCACCTGATGCAGCACGGTGGAGCAATGGGCGAGCACGCTGGAGGTGGAGGCACCCGACGGTGACCGCACGCGTGATACGTCTCAAACGTATCTATAGTTTTTGATGTTCCATGCTGATATTATACCAATTGTTACATGTTTTATATACACTTTATATCATTTTTATACATTTTCTGGGACTAACCTATTAACAAGATGCCATAGTGCCAGTTCCTGTTTTCTGCTGTTTTTGTATTCCAGAAAAACTAGTCAGGAAATATTCCTAGAATTGGACGAAAATTTACGGAGGCCCCTATTTTATCAGAAGACACTTGGAGTCCGAAGGAGAGACGAAGTGGAGCCACGAGGGCCCCACACATGGGCTCGGCGCGGCCAAGGGCCCACCCGCGCCGAGGGGTGGTGTGGGCACCTCGTGCACCGCCTCGCGACGCCCTTTGGACTATATATTGCCCCTGACTTAAAACTCACGGAAGAATCGATGATTTCCCCAGAAAAGTACCAGAGCTCCGCCGCCACCAAAAACCCTAATTCGGGGGACAGAAGAATCTGTTTCGACACCTTGCCGGGACGGGGAATTGCCCCCGGAGCCATCTCCATCGACGCCACCGCCTCCATCATCGTTGTTGCTGCCTCCCATGATGAGGAGGGAGTAGTTCTTCATCGGGGCTGAGGGCTCTACCGGTAGCTATGTGGTTTATCTCTCTCTCCCATGGTGTGATCTTTATGTGATCATGAGCTTTGTAATCTAGTTGAATCCATAGATGTTACTCTTCATTATCTTATATGCTACTCAAGTGGTTTTATTAATGTAATCTCCGGAGTCACCTTTGTCCCACGGTGCGAAGTTGACAGTGTGCGCCCCGTGTGTGGCTCTTAGGCTAAAGATAACAGGAATACTTATCATGAGTTATTATTTGCGTTGGATGTCTCTATGAAATTGCGGTGTTTGTCTAGTACTATTTAGGGCGCTCAAGTTGACAGTGTGGGGTTCCCTATATATGGAATGCGACTTTAAGGTGTGTTTTATAGCCTACGCGGTGGATTGGTGTTCGTTATCCAACGAGAGAATAACTCAGAGTAGCATAGTGAAGAGGAAATATCTATGTATTCAATTATATTATTATTGTTGAGAGTGTCCACTAGTGAAAGTATGATCCCTAGGCCTTGTTTCTAAGCATTGAAACACCGTTTACAACCAGTTCTGCTACATGTTTGCTTGCTGCCATTTTTATTTCAGATTGCAATTACCACTTATAATCATCCATATTACTTGTATTTCACTATCTCTTCGCCAAACTAGTGCACCTATACATCTGACAAGTGTATTAGGTGTGTTGGGGACACAAGAGACTTCTTGTATCTTAATTGCAGGGTTGCTTGAGAAGGATATCTTTGACCTCTACCTCCTTGAGTTCGATAAACCTTGGGTGATTCACTTAAGAGAAACTTGCTGTTGTTCTACAAACCTCTGCACTTGGAGGCCCAACACTGTCTACAAGAATAGAAGTGTGCGTAGACATCAACGCGCCGCTTTCCACCTTTGGTTTTTCCTCTGCTTCGTGCTCCTTGGAGACGATGCATTGGTCGGATGAGGGAAGCAGCAGCTGATACCCACAAGTATAGGGGATCGCTGAAGTCTTCGTTGGGAAGTATTACCCAAATTTATAGTTCGACTCGATGGGAACACAAGAATATCAATAAGACCTTGGCAATTGAGGCGTCACTCTCAACCACACCTGTATATCAATAACTTGCAGCAGTAATAGTGATGGCAGTAGTATGATTCAAGTAACAAGCAGAACAGTAGCAGTGAACAAGTGTTTCCCAGTTTTCACCGGAAAAGTGAAAGTGTAACTCAGAGATTTAAAACGTAGGCATGAGGTGATAGCGGGGTGTTGCAAGAATGAGATTGATCATATAATAAGAAACAAATAACAATGGGACCTATCTCTAACTCCGATATATGTAGGTATGTGTTCCATATTTAGTTGTGCGTACTAACCAAGAGAATTTGCACAACATCTATTGTCCAACCTGCCCATTTCACCGGGGCCAACTTGGAACTACAGGTAATTAAGGTCTACCCTTTCGAATAGACCGGAACAATGCATTAACACTTCATGAACACATAGAATCCTCAAACTAAAACATCTCCCCCTTGTTTTCCCTATATGTCACGTTTAGGGTTCGCAGGTTCAACATAATAGCAGGTGATACACTTTGCAGATAAATACCAAACTCAAATATATGATGGGGCAATATAAGTTCAGTACTGAAATCATGCCACTCGGGCCCTAGTAGCAAGCATTAAACATAGCAAGAGTGCATCAACACAATACAAAAGTATCCTCAAGATAAAACCCTAAAATCCCGAACAACGGGTAGCATTACATGATCAATCTCATCCAATCCCCATCCACCTCACATGCCTACAGCGGACTACTCACACATGGTGATGGTGAAGGGGCTCATGGTCGATGGAGATGAAGGCGGTGAAGACGGCCTCCGGATCCCTCCACCGGAGGAGAAATCCTGGATCAATCTGTCCCCGAAACGAAGATCGTGATGGTGGCGGCGTTCTGTTTCGCGAAAACTCCTCTCCTCTAGGGCAAGCACTTTTCGTATATATGAGGGGGTACGTCGAAGACCGAAGGCGAGGCGGTGCCCGAGGCCCATTTGGGTGGGCCCACGCGGCCAGGTACAGGGGCCGCGTGGGACCCCCCATTTGGCCCTCGAGCGCTTCCTCGTGTCCATCTTTGTCCATTGTCCTTCCTTTTCCATAAAAATTGACGTGGTATTTTCCCCGATTTTATTTCCTGCAAAATAGCCAGAAAGAGACTTTGCTAAAAACAGCGTCAGATTCAGCAGTTTTATTCAAATATGGGAAGATTCCGGAGCAAATTATGAGGCAAAGTGCTTGGAAAAGTAGATGCATTTTGGATGCATCAGCTCCCCCAAGCTTAGCTCGTTGTTTGTCCTCGAACAACTCAAACGTAGTGCAGAAGCGATAAAAGACTTTGACAAGAACTTTGCATTGCATATGTAACACAATTTAATACAACAAGCATTCAAAGCATAGCTTCAATAACAAATAACAAGATGCTAGCAAAGGTATATCTAATCAATGTTAAAGCATTTATATTTGTTGCAAGAGGAATAACATGTAGTGTCAATACTTGGATGAGTTTGCTCAACTGTAGAAATAAACAAAGGTTCTTGCATCGCTATTGATTGATCATGACAAGACTTTTGAGGTCTTTTGATTCTTTCTTTTGTTACTAGTGAAATCATTGTGCTTACAACCTTGCTCTTAGTTTTAGCAAACCATTTGATATCATTAATATGACTCATATGCTTGACCACTCATGGTTGAAAACCTCATGCCCCGTGAATACGAGTACCTACACCATGGCTACTCAACTTGGGTCACTAGCAAGTTCGAAATTTTCAGTCATTGCAAGTAATAGCGTCATCAAGAGCGTCAACTGGGGTACCTCTTGTCCCAGGACATGGACAAGCCCATGTCCAAACAACAAGACAAACAGACAATGAACAATCTCAGCACTCTTTTATTTACCATTTGTGTAGCTTTTTATTATGAAGTGCATCACTGAATGTCACTATGGTGCTGTAAATTTCCACCATGAATGATGCATGGCTTAAGTTGGCGGCCCAGGCGTCTCTCTAGCCAATTATTCTCACTCAACAAACTTGCTAAGTTTCCGCTTTTATTTCGCACATGATAGCATCCATAACAAAAGTACATGATATCAACTGAATATATTTAGTGCAATGTTGAAAGCTTTCATGTGTCAGCACATTTCAGCTAACTCCCAACCACTAAACCTGTCAAGCATACACTTCATGTTTAACATTTGAAAATTATTTTACTCTTTTAATTGGCAAGTTTAGTAAGCACAATGGGATGCGTAGACCTTTGTTTAGAGCCACAATTATTCAATCCACAACCAAGTATTGTCACTAATATATTTCACTTGCATCATCATATAACATACTAGAACATGGAAAGATAAACATTTGCTACCACTTTACTAGATGTGAAGAAACTATGATGTGCACACTTGCTGTTATTAAAAGTCCACATAAACACGGCAAAGGTGTCATACCTTTCATCCACTTCATGCACCATCAACTCATCATCGTTGTTCTCCTCTCCCAACTTGAACTGCACAATGAAAACTCAAATCTGCCAGAAAATGTCACTGCATACAGTACTGTTTTTACCCTACCTAGACACCTCAGAAAAATCTCATATTTTACGTGTGTGTAGGTTATGATGTGTTGCAGCAGTGGTTAAAATTTCAGCTCAATCGGAGTTACAGAGAAAAAATGAAAAATAAAACAGCGAGCAGATTTCAGCAATTTCTGCACCTCCGTTTTTGCGTTTGTTTCAAGAAAACGAAAATATTTTTGTTATTTTTCGTTCTAAGAAACAAAAGACAAACAACCAGAAGTAAAAGAAACAAATAAAATCTTTTTGTGTTTTTGCGTTTTCAAGAAACTTATCATAGCAATATAACGGTGATATAAAACAATGAATGGAGAGTAAGAGAAGTACTCCCCCAAGCTTGCGATCAAGCTAGTATCCTGGGTAGTTGCCGTATCCACTTCCACTTCCAGGGTAGTAACTATATGGGTAGCCTTGCATGCTTGGGTACAGGGGCTCCGCCTGAGGTATGTACCCCTGTGTCTCTGGAGCTTGTGGCTCCTCCTGAGGCGGCGCCTCTTCCACTATCCATTTTCCGGTACTCCTGTCAAAAAGTCAGTACGGGGGAGCCTAATGGACACTCGCTGCCCACTAGTGCTCAAATAGTTATACAGATAATGTTCCCCATACAACGTACTTATATCCATGCGAGTAGTCAAAGCAAAATCAAGTAATTTGGACTCTCGCACTAGAGTACCCATGTTATCACCATATCCTCTCTCGTTTTTAATGTAATTGTACACCATAGTAGCAATAGCACCAGCATAAATAGGAGTTTGATCAGTAATATTTCTACTCACAGCAGTATGCAAAGATCTAGCAAGTATGACTCCCAAGTTATATTCACACGGTGTATTTTCTTTTGCACATTTTAGTAGATAAACCATTGGTCCAGTGCAAGCAGAATTGTTATCCCTAGCAAGAAATCCTCTTGCAAGAAACAACGCAAAATATCTCAAACTTGGGTGCTGTATATGAGTAAATTTACCCCTATTTAATCTATCATGAGAGTTTACAGATATAGTATGCCAAAACTCAACAAGCTCATGGTTGGTATCAGCACGAGTTTCACTCCAACTCCCTGAATTTTCTACACCAATAGCATTGCAAAATTCCCCTAGAGACATAACAAGGCGCTCACCTCTCATAGTAAATTTGCAAACAAAGGTAAGAGGGTGCCTTACTTTCTTCCTGTGCTTTGGGCTCCGGGCCCTCAAACTGAATGTAGAGAGAATTCCCGAGAGAGTTCTTCATATGTATCTTGGGGGTTCTGAGAACCGAAGTAAACCAGTTGTAGTGACGAAGGTGTCGAAGTCCTCTTTGATCCCCACTGCTCAAGAACATAGGGATCTTGCCATCTTGTTGTATGTATTTTCAGCTTCTCCCCTACAAAGAATGCATCATCCTCCCAAGATGGTGGTCATCATAATTGAGGGAGACTTTGCACTCTTCTTCTTGGTCTTGAGCTCATCCCAACCAAAGCTTGCCCTTGCTAAACATGATACCTTGCTGCCCAAAAACAATATTCAACAAAAATCAAGATGTAACACCTTAAAACAACATTAAGCCATCCATAAATAGTCTCCACATCAATATCATGCATCAATATCAACTAAAAACTTGAATCTATGGATTTCCTAAGCATAAAAGGGTGACACCTAGTGCAGCAAAATACTTCATGCATGAGGCATAAGAACAAAAAGTAATTGGATGAGTGGAGGAGTCACATACCAATGAGCAATCCCACCAAACAGATTTGAAAAATCTGCCCTAAACTTGGAGATCCAAGGATAGCAGGAAGAGAGCTCGAGAAAATTTGGGAAAAATACCTGGGGCTGGTTTCCTGTCGAGGGGAAGGAGATGGGCACTGGATACTCACCTAACCCCCTCTGTGGGCCAAAATAGTGGGTCCCACGCGGCCAGGTACTGTGGCCGCGTGGGACACCCCTTTTGGGCCCTGGTGGCCCTCTGGTGTCTCCCTTTTGGCTGTTAGTTCCTCTGGTAAAATAACTTACCTCCAATTTTTCTGGAATTTTTAGAGAAATTTCTGAACAGAATTTTTCAAACTTCATTTCTGGAATTTCTGACTTTGAAATAATTATATCCATGTAAATACTCTAAAATTCTATAATGAATACAACTAAAAATGCAAAAATTTTTATGGGAATCAAGTTTGCATCATTTTCACATTAGAATGAGGTTGATCAAGTCTCATTAATAATATGTAAAAGATATAACACAAGATTCTTTATTTTATATGTTTCTGAGCAATTTCAAGTCACCTCATATTTGATTGGAATAGTTCCAATCATTAAGATAGCATATTTTGGTTCAGGAGGTGGCAATGCAAACTCAAAGCTTCCTATTATAAGAGTATTCCTTTTAATGGAGTTCACACTCTGGCTTACCATAGTAACAGATTTCTTCTTAGGAAAATAGATAGTGTGCTCATTTCCCTTGACATTGAATGTTACCTTGCTCTCAGTGCAATTTATAACAGCCCCTGCAGTGTTTAAAAAGGGTCTTCCAAGAATAATAGACAAATTATCATCTTCAGGCATTTCTAACACAACAAAGTCTGTAGGGATTAACACATTAGCAATAGAGATAGGGACATCCTCACATATTCCTATAGGCACAGCAGTTGATTTATCAGCCATTTGTAATGATACTTCAGTTGGAACCAATTTGTTTAGGTTAAGTTTCTTATATAAAGAAAAAGGCATAACACTAACACCAGCTCCTAAGTCACATAGAGCATATTTCACGTAAGTTTCTTTAATATGACAAGGAATAGTTGGAATACCAGGATCACCACGTTTTTCAGGCATTTTCCCTTTAAAGGAATATTCAGCAAGCATAGCAGTTATTGCATCAGTAGGAATCTTTCTTTTATTAGTCACAATGTCTTTCATGTATTTGGAATATGGAGGGATTTTAATAGCATCAACAAGAGGAATTTGCAAACACAAAGACTTAATCAACTCAAAGAATTTCTCAAATCTAGCATCATCCAAAGTTTTTATTACCTCTTGGGGATATGGTATGGGTTTTTGTACCCACGGATCCCTATCTTTACCTCTTTGTGGATTAGGATGGCTCTTCTTCTTATTCTTCTCAGTAGATGGTGGAGGGTCTTCTTTATCATTAGGTTCAGGTTCTTCAATATTTTCATCCTCTTGTGGCTCTTCTTCAGGTGAAGGTGATTCTTCTTCTTCATTATTATTATCTTCAGTCTCAGCATCAGAAATAGAAATATCCTTATCTTGCTCTTCAGAGTCATCAATGTCCTTGTTTTCATTGGGAGATTTTCCTGCAGAAGATTTCTTCTTGAGAGCTTCTTGTTCTTTTCTCTTGGGATGGCCTTCAGGAAAATCAGGATCCTGAGTACTTGCACCTCCCCTAGTGTTAACTCCACAAACCTGTTTCTTCACCATAAGACTTTCATACAATTGATTTTGAAGAGAAACCATTTGTTCAACTTGATTATTCATCATCTCACAGTGTTTAACAATTCTTTTTACCTCTCCCACACTAGCATGTAAACTTTCTCGAAGAGATTTAATTTTGTGAGAGTTCTCCATAATAGTCATTCTAATATTATGCTCCTCAGGATTATGATGATAAGCAAAATCATTCATGTAGGATACATCAACAGGAGGTGTTACCTTTTCATTACCTTTTATGGAGCTAATAGCATTGACTTGAATTGGAAAACATGGTTGATCATCAGGAAGTTTAACACCCATTTCAGATAATTCCTTAAGATGAGAGGTTTTAATTCCCTTCTCTTTAATAGCCTTGGAAGCTTCTTTCTGTAGGGGCCCCTTGGAAACCACCGTCCGAAGTACCCACGTTATGTAAACAGATCACGATCCCAATGATCATTGCATCGTGATCACATAACCGACATGGTATTCAAAGTTACATAATTCAAACGGACATACAAATCTTACATACATGAATGGTCACATGACCCAATCTACCAGACATCGTCGCGCAGGACGGAAGTAATTACGATACAGCGGAAGCTCGTGACTAACGCCGGCCCTTGTAACCACCAGACGCGTTCCCACCAGTGCAGTTGACCGGTGACGGCATAGTCGGCGTGGTCGTCGACGTGCTCCTCTTCTCCGGCATAAACTTCCTCAAAGAAATCTGGACATTTGAATATCCAGGGGCACAGCCGTAAGTACAATGATGCACTTGCAAATCCACCTCAGGGTTTAAGTTTTCATGGTAATGCAGAAGAAAAACATTTTTCGAAAACTGGGTTGGCTGCTATATACGACTATGCGGCTTAGTTTTTGAAAAGGTGCTTTTGGGCAAAGGGATTTACACATATCCCCGCCTTTATCAAAAATGTAGGAATAGAAGAATCTGTCCCCATGGATTTAGAAATTCTTTTGCAAACCTTTTTATAACAATAGGATAGGGATACCTCTTTTTCCTTTCTCCGGGTTCCGACCAGTTGACTCCCCGAGACCAACTGTCTTCCCCCAAAACCCGTACCTCCCAGGTACCTTCTTGTTGCCTCCTTGTTTTCCAACAAAACCACTTTTCCTTTTTAAAACAAAAATGCCCGCACGCCTAGATCGGTGGCCTTCCAACCGTCCATGACCGAGGACTCGGCTATTCGAATAGTTTTACACTCTGCAGAAGTTGTACACTTTCACCACAAGATATGGACAGTCTGCCATGGACAACCACGGACTGTACCGAGACAGCATGCACCCATCAGACCGCCAATCCTAACTTCCACTATGTCGATGCTAGTACCTCGGTCGACCTCCTCGATGGGTTTGTACCTCCCCGACACCGAGTGAGCTAGCCGTTTGCAACCGGTTACCCCTAGTCTCACACCGCCATGACAGGAGACCCACCGCTGCTTCCCGGTAGGGACTTTAACCCCATGCTTGGTATGCCCAATTTCCTTATTGCGGCATTCGGTTCAGGGGACTTGAACCCCGTCTAGAAATTTTGAGGCAAAGCGCGCACCCACGTGTGTTGAATCAAGACAATCGTGTTTAGACGTCTGTTGTCTGCTCTTTTCAGAGACATTAGAGTATGTTGAGTTCTCCAAATATGTGTTTTCATGCGAGGAATTGAAATAGCATACTCTCTAAATGGATGTAGTTATCATGCTTTTAAGATAATAGTTACCCACCTAGTACTGATGAAATTACCCATTTGTTCATGCATTCATTATGTGGTTATCCACCACGCAATCGATATAGTTATCCTACTCTCTCGGTAATAATACCCACCCAATACTGATTAAGTTACTCACCTAGTATTGATAAAGTAACCCATATGTTTTCATGGTGTAGTTATCCATCACAAAATCAATGTAGTTATCATACTCTCTCGGTAATAGTTATCACCTCAATACTTATAAAGTTACCACCCAGTACTGATAAAGTTACTCATGTCTACCATGCTCTCTTGGTAATAGTTACCATCCAATACTGATGTAGTTACCCATCCAATACTGATAAATTTACCCATGTGTTTTCATGTGTAGTTATCCACCACAAAATCATTATAGTTACCCTACTCTCTCGATAATAATTACCTATCCAATACTTATTAAGTTACCCACCTAGTACTGATAAAGTTACCTATGTGTTTTCATGGTGTAGTAATCCAGCATGAAATCAATGTAGTTATCATACTCTCTCGATAATAGTTACCCACCCAATACTGATGGAGTTACCCACTCAGTACTTATAAAGTTATCCATGTGTACATGATGTGGTTATCCACCACGAAATCGATGTAGTTACAATGTCCTCTAAATAATAGTTACGAACACAATGCCCATCTTTTTTTAGCTGTAGTTGTCACTATGAAATCGACAATTATCATCATAATACTTATGCACGATAAATTTATCATCTCAAAGTGATGTGGTAACTTTAAAACTCGTAAAAATCTAAAAGAACAACAAAAATGGTTTTATTTCAACCCAAATACTAATCGTTAATATGGTGGGTAACTTACGTATTCAAGCCTGGGTAACTTATATGTTTCAGGGTGGGTAACTTTTGGTCACAAAAAAAAGTTGTCAGAATATATCAACATGGGATCTAGTTTCGAAAATCTCATCGCGACTAGCTCAGCGGTGGAAACGGATTCTAAATCGGATAAACGGTTTGGGCTACAAAACTTTTTAAATTTTCAAATTTTGCATTTAATGCGGGATGACATTAGCTTGTTTGTTTGTTTGTGCATGCATGCAAAAGGGGCCATTTCTCTCGCTCGGCCGCGTGCACACTGCGTACAGATACGCTAACTAGCAGGTGCCTGCTAATTAGTCGTGTCCATTACATATTATTAGAAGAGTTGTTAACCTTCGTCCTAATGAAGTTGAATATTCCTTGGAACCGCTACGAAGAATTCCCCACCCAATTCCTCACCGGAACCCTAGCTTGCACCAGACTACCGTCGGTCAATGGGAAAGGGCCGGCCTTTCCCGGCCACCACAGCCTCCCCCACCGGCTACAGTGTGGGCACCCCGAACTAGCTGTCCGAAATACCCTTGTGCCTACAACATCAGCGATCTCATGATCAGTCTGTCGCTGAGCACAATCAAACTGGTATCGAAAGAACATCCATAAATACCGAATGAATTTACTTACTTGATTGAAGCCATAAACTTCAACAGGTACTTGCAGCGGAAATCATCAAACAACGTGGAGCCCAAGTCATTTGCCATAACCCTACAGGCAGATGACTGGGAAGCACCCTAATTCGCATTAACGTCATTGAAGTCTTCTTCTTCGAACTGTACCTCTTCAAAATCTGGCTAAGACAATAGCCAGGGACGAAACCAATATGAGTACATTTGATTGTACTCGCAAGCTACCCCCGAAATGATCATGCACTACCCTTTTTATTGTTTAAATAAAACTATGTTTGCTTTGAAAACTCTATATCCTTATCGAAAAAGAGAAGGATAGATTTTTGTTTAATAGGACTTTGTTTGAAATCTCTATAACTTTAATTGAAAAGGAAAGAAGAATTTTATAACTTTTCATAAGCCTTGTATTTTCAGAAAAACATCTCTATACCTTTGTTGAAAAAGAAAAGAAGGCTTTTAGAACTTTTTCCCATAAATCTGTCTTTGTAAGAAGTCTTTTTTTTTAAACTTGTTTCCGAAAATATATCTTTGTTGAAAAAAGGTAAGAAGTCTCTTTTATAAACATTTTCCCGGAAAATCACCATTGGTTTATTTCTCCAAAACTCCTCCTTTTTCGACCATAGCCTTTCATGGTCAAATCATTATCCAACAACCTTATACCAGCCCTTTGGTATAGTTGCATAAAATATTTTCCACTTTCAAAGCACAAAACTTTGCACTTCTCGACCATAGCCCCTCATGGAACAGAGTCATCTCCGTTGTTGAGGCATCCCATACTAATATGAGCAAATTATATGACTAAGCCCTTTCCCATATGTGGGTAAATGTGGTCGCACAGGGTATCGGCTGGTCGACGTAAGTACAAAGACACAATGTGCATTTTTCATAAACACCACCATTCTCCATTTCTCCACTTCAACACCGACATCTCGACATTCCATATCCATACAAGTATTTTCAAAGGAGTTTTTAAGTAAACAATATTTTCCCCATCCTATAGTTTGAAAAGGAATTTCCATCTAATACCTCCATATAGGGTGTCAAAATAATATACTTGTATTTTGGAAAAGGGTTTTCAAAATCATAACTTTAGTGGCAAACACCACATAAATCACTTATGCTCTTTATAAGTAAAACATGTGAACCAAAATAGATGTATATAGATGCAAGCTCAGAGAAGTAGCTTGCCTGATTCCAGCATAATGTCCCTGGACTTTTCCTCACTGACCAGGGAAATAAAATCCGATTCTTCTTCAATAAATCCTTTCCAAAGATCACCCCGGTAGCGTTTATCTCTAGCGTCGCAAACATGGAAATAAAACAACACTCAATAAGCAAACCAAACCACAGGTGGTATACAACAAGGAATCATACCAAAAACATAGCACTAATTTAATCAAGCAACAAACTAAAATCTACTCTAAGAACACTTCAAGGAAATCTGCCTTAATAACAAGCCTAGCACAATTTATTTACTAAAGCTACAGCAATCATAAATCAAGGATACAAGTTAAACTAAAAACAAACACTTAACCACAACCACCACACTTAGCTAGAGCTAACGAGTAATTAATCCAAACAAGCAAACAACACATAACCACATGTTTAACTCTATGCTAATAAAACAATTTACTTAACAAGCTAATTTACCCAGACAACATCACAAGGGCATTATACTAGCAGGAGTATAACACCAAACACATGCTAAAAACACGGAGCACCAAGACATCCTCAATTAGAGGTAATTAACAAACATTTCTCCCTAATCAGGAAACACTTCAGACGAAAGTTAAGTCACCAAATAATCTTTGTAAGTGAAAACATCACACCAAGCTAGGGTATGATAAAGTCAAACACTAGGAACCTAGCAAAATTGGATTTGCTCCAAAAATCATTTCACCAAAAATCTACAAAAATCACCAAGATGCGCTCTAGTGGTTTTAGTAAAAAGAATAGAACTTTTGTTCTAGACTTCATTTGCATACAAGACCTATAGATCTGGGAAGGTATCATTTCAGGCTATCCAGGGAATTTTAGTTTGCAATTTTTTGGATTTATAAAACTCTAGATATCCAATATTTAGTGAAACAGACATCTTTTACAAGATTAAATCTAGGCAACACATAAAATCATATTTTTGCAATACACCAGTGCTGCATGTCTAAGAAAACACATAAGTACTCTACAAAATTTGAATCACTCAAATATCTATCATAGATCTACCACAAATGAATTAAACCTACACTGCAATTTAAACAGGAAATAAGAACATATATTAGATCTACTAAAAAAAGAAACGGGCCAGATCTGGCCCAGATCCGGCCGAGCAACGCTGAAGGTGGCCCAGCCAGCGGCCGACGCGCGCGAGACGAACGGGTACGAGGTCGTCATCTTCCTCTCGACACGCATGGACGAGCGAGACGCGCAGGGAGCAGGGCTTTGATGGCGTGAATCACACGCTCGTTGGGAGACCCCAAGAGGAAGGTATGATGCAGTTAAGCAGCAAGTTTTCCCTCAGAAAGAAACCAAGGTTATCGAACCAGTAGGATCAGCAACTCTTCAGAAGGTTGTTGGTGGCTCGCACAGCGCAATACGATCACCAACGTGGAATCTGCACACAACACAATCAAACTACTTTGCCCCAACGAAACAGTGAGGTTATCAATCTCACCGGCTTGCTGAAAACAAAAGATTAAACGTATGGTGTGGAAAATGAGTATTAAATTGCAGAGAATGAAAAAGGAACAGTTTGCAGTTTGCGGTGGTTTAATCAGTATAAAAGAATGGACTGGGGTCCACAGTTCACTAGTGGTGTCTCTCCATAAAAGATAACTAACATGTTGGGTGAACAAATTACAGCTGAGCAATTGACAAATAGTGAGCGCATGACAATGCATATACATGACATGATGACTACTATGATATTTAATTGGGCATTACGACAAGATAAATATACCGTTATCCAATAACATCTATGACTAATAATCCACCGCCGGGTTGTCATCCGAGTCCCCCGTTGGTATTAAGTTGCAAGCAACGGATAATCGCATTAAGTAAAGCGCGTAATGTAAACAAACACATATGCCCGTGAACATAGCATCGTTAGGTTACCCCTAGTGGTAACAGCACATCCACAACCTTAGAACTTTCTGTCACTGTCCCAGATTAAATGGAGGCATGAGCCCACTATCTAGCATAAATACTCTCTCTTGGAGTTACAAGCATCTACTTGGCCAAAGCATCTACGAGTAACGGAAAGCATGCAAGATGTAACATCCTGATTTTTACGGGTTTAATTTTTTTTTCTAAAAGCAAAGGATGTTACGACATGATAATAAAGTACATATTTTATTCGTAGACGATAATATTATTCCAGCGTGGTTTGAATTGAATTTGGAAAATACAAGATATTGATTTTTATTGTGTTTCAATTCGATTTGCCATTTTCCTCCTTATTGGTTTATCTGAATTTTGCTTTTGGGCTTTGGCCTATCAACACACACGTGCATGCGTTGGCTGTAGCCATGCGTGGCACATGCACATGCACGTACATCCTTTTACCTAGCTCCTGCAAACCTAGTACGTGAGCTGGTCGATCCTTTCTTAATCTCTTTTCTATTCCTTCCCTTGACCTGGACATGCTACACTGTCGTTCTCTCTCTTCTTCTTCTCATTCTTTTCTCTGTCAGCGATCGAAGCAATCAGCACCGACCCAAAGTGTTTTAGCCCAGCTACAACAGGCCGAGCGAGCAGTAGTGGAGGAGGCAGGATTAGTTTAATTAGGATGTTGAGGGGGGCCGGATTAAGCAAAACAACCCAACTTTGCACTGTTCATGGGCTAAGTAAGAACGAATCCATGGTGTTAGGGGGGGCCAGGGCCCCTGCTGGTCCCCCCTGCCTCCGCCCCTGGCGAGCACTCGCTCGGGGCTGGACTAGCACGCCCGCACGGGACGCAGTCCCAGCTCAACACGCCAGGAACGCATCGTCTTCGTCTCTCTCTGCACTCTCAACGGACATACGCGAGCAGTAAAGGAAAGATCAATTCCCGTCCGAAACTGCCGCTACTGCCTCTTAATCGGCAATGAATTGCCATTCAACCGCTCTAATCTTCCATATGTAAAGGCTCAGAGCGATGGCATCGACTCCTCTTCCATCTCAGTCCACCGCCTGAGCCATAGGCTCCCACTTCCATCTGATTCCGCCCGGTGAACCGACGAACGCTGTTCGCGTTCCCGGCAGCTGCAACTACTGGAGGGCGATCTGCTGCGCAAGGAGTACCGCGTGGAGGAGAAGGGTTGATTCTGAAGACTAGAAGCTCAAGCTCGTCATCATATCCGACGCAATCTGCAACTCCCATCTCTTCACTACATCGACCTCCTAGGACAACTACATCCAGCTCGGTGAGCACAAACGTCTTTCCTTGCACACAATCGTTAGTTCCATAGATGCCTATCCAGTAGACATGATTTCCGGCTATAGAGTTCTAGTTGACCGCGTGGCCGTAGCTCCGATGCCACCCGATGGCATCGGCATGGCAGCGTATCTTCCATCCCTTGGATCTTCATGATCCCTACATAGAAAACGTTCCTAATGATCTTAGCAATCCAGCCGTAGTATTTGTTCTCATATACCTATGTTAGTTTACAAAATTAATTTGAAAACATGTATGCATTCGACCCAAATTCAATCCTAATTGAATTTGACACATTGTTTGGACGTAGGTAGTTTCATTTCTGCTATTTGTATATGCCCAGTTTAGTGTTTGCATGTATGTTATTCCGTAGGTTTGCTTAGTTCAGTAGTAACAGGTTTATTTGTTTACCGTCGCATGTTCAGTTATAGATTCATTGAGTAGAATTAGGTAATGTTGCCACTGTTCTCATTAGTGTTGCTGCTGATTAGTTGGTACGGCTTAGCTTCTTCTGTAACTTTGTTAGTTCTGTTGTTTCGTTATCTAGTAGATTGATCTCTTGTTGTTAAGCTAGTTTCATTTCGTGTCTTCCTTCCAAGTATAATTGGTGTTAGCTAGACATGCTTAGCCTACAGTAGTGTTTCCATGTTTAATCCATGCTTAATTCTGTTTTGTAGTGACCATGCTCTTTTCTTGTTGGTTGTTTATATGATGTGAGCATAGGATAGTTGTTTCAGTACTTTGTTGTCGCATGAGAAGTTGTAGGCTTTCTGTTAGAATGTTTGTGCATTGCATACTTATACAGTACCACCTATAGTGGCTATATTATATAAATACTATTTAAAAAAATATAATACTGTTAGTTGGAAACGGTAGACGAACCGACACACCTTGAACCATCGGAACCTTGCTAGCCTTCTTTGGGTTTATTCGACACCTCTTTATTCGAGCTTATTTCATCGTATTGCTTTTATTTATTTGGTTTGCAATTGCTTTGATATGACGATTAGGGAGTGGCGAGGATTACGATCACGACCAAGGAGGTGAAGAGCAGGAGTTCAACAACGAAGGCATGCCCCCCTCTCATGTTTTTATCCTACGTTTTTAAAAGGGGCATTATTTATTGTTTTAAAATTATGCATGCTATTTTCAATTTACTGGCGTGTCGATTGACACACCAGCCTGATCCGCTTGTCGCCTTATATACTTGATACCCTGAGTAGAAATTATATAGTAATCCTGTAAAGTAGAAATGCTTAGCCATGCTTAATATCCAGTAGGATATCTTTATCTTGCCTCTTTGGAGGAATTGGTTGACCCTTGGGTCACAAACATCTTTCGGAACTTGATGAGCTCGTTGAGCTTGGCTGATAAGCCGTTGTTGCTTCCTCTACTCTACCTTCTACTCTGGGTGAAACTTACCATCTAAACACTGGCGCGGGCGACTGCTGGATCAATTGATGAAGGAGCGATTGGCTGCCCTTCACAAGCTGAAGGGGGCAATCCGTCGTCCGTGCCGCATAAGGGCCTAATAAGTCTCGGATTTGAAGATTGTGACCACCGTACAACCACATGCTAATGGGCTCTGGCTGGGTCAAGTAAGTTAGTCAGCCTTTGGTGTCGATGTCGCCGTACCGCAGATGGGGTGTCTGCCTACGGGAGAACCTTCGGCACAGATGGGGGGATCGGTTTGGGGACGTACTCTCAGTTCCGGCGCCATACCCGGTGGGCATGTCACATCTTTGGGGGATCTAGCTAAAAGACCTTGTCACGAATTCTCTATTGCTATGCTAGCGACGGCTGGTTGCAATTAGGCGAGTTTGTGACGTGTGGTGAAAGTGTACCACCTCTGCAGAGTGTAAAACTATTCGAATAGCCGTGTCCACGGTCATGGATGACACATGAATCTTTCTTGACATACAGGAACCCTGTTTTGCTACTTCCCTCTACCCCTATTCTGAAATCCTATGGAGAACGTGAGGTGTCGAGGACACTCACTTTGATGAGAAATACTACGAATACAAAACATGTTTTCCTCCAAAATTGTTTTATCAAAACTATTATGGTATTACAAATAAAATTGGCTTTTATGCAAAAGAACCATACAGCCTTCCTTTGAAGCCACATGTAGCTATTATAGGTTTGCATGAGGGGGCACGCTGAGTACATTATTATGTACTCATCGCATTGCTTTTGTTGATTATTCAGATCACTACAAAGAAGAAGAAGACTACTACGACGATGCTTAAGAGTGAAGCCTCGTGGACTACATCGACTGCCTGTGGCTAGATGGAGTCACTTCGCATTTATATTTCCGCTGAGCTTTCTGATTGTAACAAATGTCACAAGACATTTCGCTATTGCTATTCAAACTATGTAACTGTACTTTTTGTACGTTCTGCAATGGTATCATTTCGCTGTGTTGTCAACATTGATCTTGGGATTGACATGATTACACATGAGGTCTGGAAGTGTAATTCCGGTCCTCACACAAGATCTTAAATAACATATAAGATAGATTGATAATCAACTTGACATAGTATTCAATATTCATCGGATCCCAGCAAACACAACATGTAGCATTACAATAATATGATCTTGATCATGTAGGGCAGCTCACAAGATCTAAACATGATGGCACAAAGTGGAGAGACAACCATCTAGCTACTGCTATGGACCCGTAGTCCAAGGATGAACTACTCACGCATCACTCCGGAGGCAGGCATGGCGATGTAGAAGCCTCCGGTGACGATTCCCCTCTCCGGCAGGGTGCCGGGAAGAGGTTCTGACCCTCCCGAGCTAGGGTTGACGGCGGCGGCGTCTCTGGAACTTTTCGTGGATATTTGCTCAGGTACTTAGGGTTTTCGCGTCGGGGGAATAAGTAGGCGAAAGGGCGGCGGCTGGAGACCCCCGAGGGGCCCACACCACCCTAGGGCGCGGCAGAGGGGGGCCCGCGCCCTAGGTGCGTGTGGCCTCCTGGCCTCCTGTTGCTCCTTTGGTCCGTCAGTTGAGTTTGGTAAAATAGGGACCCCGTGAAGTTTCGTCCAATTCCGAGAATATTTCCAGACTAGCTTTTCTGGAATACAAAAACAGCAGAAAACAGGAACTGGCACTTCGGCATCTTGTTAATAGGTTAGTCCCAAAAAATGTATAAAAGTGATATAAAGTAGATGCAAAACATGTAGCAATTGGTATAAAACAAGCATGGAACATCAAAAATTATAGATACGTTTGAGACGTATCAGCATCCCCAAGCTTAGTTCCTACTCGTCCTCGAGTAGGTAAACGATAAAAACAAAATAATTTTTGAGGTGACATGCTACATCATAATCTTGATCATATAATATTGCAAGGCACATGTAAATGAATGAAGTGATCCAAGTCAATGGTCTATAATTTGCTACCAAATAGATAATGAGTAAACAATGAATCACACAAGCTAAACGTTTTCATGAATAGTACTTTCGAGACAAGCATCAAACAGTTTTGCATAAGTGTTAACTCATAAAGCAATAGTTTCTAATAAAAGGTATTAATCAACACAAAGGAAGAATTTAGTTTCAGCATTTGCTTCAACTTTCAACATATTTATCTCATGGATATTGTCAACACAAAGTAGTATAACAAGTCCAATACATTGCATATAACGCATGTTGTAACAAAGTTGACACTAGTGTTTGCTTGTGGAAGACAGAAAGAATAGGAAAACTGACTCAACATAAAAGTAAAAGAAAGGCCCTTCGCAGAGGGAAGCAGGGATTAAATCATGTGCTAGAGCTTTTAGGTTTTTGAAAGCATATAGAGATTGCATAAAATATTTGATACTCCTCCCAACCTTGCTAACACAAGCCATGGCTAACCGAATCCTCGGGTGCCTTCCATCAATCACATACCATGGAGGAGTATCTATTTTTGAGAGGTGTTTGTTAATTGTCAACGAATGGTAGCGGGTGAGAACAGTATTCTACCTGTCGAACGGACTTTTAAGAGCGGCTCCCATGAAGGACGTTATTTCTACCAGCAAGGCAGATCATCCCTCTTTCTCTTTGGTTTACACACATTCAGGTATTTCACTGTTTGTCATTGCTTACTGATGAATCAGGGCAAAAGTGTGAAGAGAATTAATTGGTTAAAGTTGTAATTAATTGGGACTGGGCACCCCGTTGCCAGCTCTTTTTGCAAGTTATTGGATAAGCGGATGTATATGCCACTAGTCCAGGTGTAAAAGTCCATTGACAAAAAGAATAAAGAATAACCACACTAATTCCTCATGAGCTAGTAAACATTGACACAAAAAGGGAATAATAACATTTTGAATAATTTAAAGGTAGCACATGAAAAATTTACTTGGAGTGGCAAGGAAATACCACATATAGGTAGTTATGGTGGACACAAATGGCATGGATTTTGGCTCAAGGATTTGGATGCACGAGAAGCATTCCCTCTCAGTACAGAGTTTAGGCTAGCAAGGTTATGTAAGCAAACAAGAATATCAACCCGTACACCAAGTTTTATATGACAAACATATTGCAAACGTTATAAGACTTCATACCGTCTTCCTTGTTAACCAAACCCTGTTATTAGAAAATATCTAGACCTTAGAGATACCACCGATGCAAACCAAATTTTCAACAAGCTTTACGGTAGTTCTTCACTAATAGGCTTAACTCATGTGATGCACAATTTAATCATGATCTACTTGTTAACTCAAAACAATTGACAAGCATCAAGTTATCCATTAGTGATCTACAAGATTAAGCAAGTTTTTCCTTATACCAATTACCACATGCAACATTTTCTGAACCAACCAAACACCAATCAATTTATTTATCAACTCTCCAAACAAATATAAGTGAAGCAAGAGAGTACTTTCTACAAAAGAAAGCTAATAGCTCTGACAAGAGATACATGAAAACAAGAGCTAAAAGCTGAACAGCGCTAGATATGAATACTCAACAAATATAAGTGAAGAATAGGAGTATTCTCATGAAAAAGCGGAGCGTGTCTCTCTCCCAATCAAGAATGCTAGGGTCCAGTCAAGCTTTATTGAAAATAAAAGTGCAATACTGAAAATAAAAGCACACAGACGCTCCAAGAAAAGCACATATGATGTGAAAGAATTAAAATATAGTTTCACTAGAGATGACCTGATAATTTTGACGATGAAGAAGGGGATGCCTTGGGCATCCCCAAGCTTAGACGCTTGAGTCTTCTTGAAATATGCTGGGGAGATCCATGGGAGCCTCCCCAAGCTTAAGCTCTTCACTCTTCTTGATCCTATTATATCATCCTTCTCTCTTGACCCTTGAAAACTTCCGTCACACCAAACTCAAAGTAGATCTCATTAGAGGGTTAGTGCATAATCAAAAATTCACATGTTCTATAGACGCAATATGATTTGTTACTTTAAACATTAGCTACAGCCACTGATGTTATGTGAAGCTCTTCCACCCAAAAAAGAATTTCACTCAACACTAGTAAAAGAGAGAATGCAAAATAAAAAGGCATAATCTGTCTAAAACAGAACAGTCCGCAAAGACGAATTTTTTCAGGCACTTACGACGCTCAGATCGAAAACTCTGAACTAATGAAAGTTTCAGACATTCATAAAGATTACGCACAAAAATTTCAGATTTAATTAACAATCTGGTGATTTTAGGAATTTCGTACAGTGAACAGCAAAAATCTGTTTCTGCGCAGCAATCAAAATTAAGCATCTCTTAACATTAGAGGCTACTCTTGGCACAACAATGCGAGAAAATAAAGATACAAAGGAGTTGCTACAGAAGTAAACCTCCTTGACTCAATAAAAGAAAAATTGCAGAAAAAAAAAATGGGTTGCCTCCCATAAGCGCTTTTCTTTAACGCCTTTTAGCTAGGCACAAAGCATGCATCAAGTATTACCAAAGACATTGAAATCTCCCAACCTTTCGGTGGGATCGTCCTTCTTAATTGGAAAGAAGAACCTTCGATTAATAGGAGTATTGAATTTCATAAACCCATACTTTGCATTAATAAATACTCCATTGTTCTTTAAAAAGGGCTTCCAAGGACAATATTACCAGGAGATTTTGCAAGAATCATAAAATTAACAGGGACAGTCTTATTCTGAATAGTAACCTTAACATCGTTAATAATCCCTATACTTTTTATGATTGTTCCATCCGCATGAAAATGAAAAACAGGGTAACTAACCATATTATCATATTTTAATAAATCATAAACCATTTTTGGCATGATGGACATTGTAGAACCAAGATCACAGTAGGCACGGAACTTTTCACCAATATTAATCTCAATGAATGGTTCCCAATCATTTTTTAACTCAACTAAAGGTTGTTCTTTAAGATTATGGCTCAGAGTTAAATCATCAATTGACTTTTCTATTTTATCTAGCTTAGCGAATATCCCAGTTTCATCCACCATTGGAAAAATTGCCAAACCACTCAAAATATTATGAGCTTTCATTGAATCAATCTCAGAAAAGGTTTCCCCTACCATGGTATCTAGAGCAAGTTGATAGACAGAAAATAAACCATGGTAGAAATTTTTATAAGAACTCTCAAATCCATCTTAGGTTGCACCTTCTTGTGCAATTCCAAAATTCTCGCCCAGGCATTCCTAAAGGATTCCCCACCTTTCTGCCTAAAAGTAATAATTTCTCCCACAGGTGGCACTACGGAAAAGGAGCAGAGCTAGACATGATAACTAACAGAAAACAAAACTGAAAATAAACTAAATGCAAGTAACTAATTTTTTTGTGTTTTTGATAATTGAAAGCAAACAAGATAAAATAAAATAAACTAAGCAAGACAAAAACAAAGTAAAGAGATTGGAAGCGTGAAACTCCCCTTGCAGAAGACTGCTGTCTCCCCGGCAACGGCGCCAGAAAAATAGCTTGATGGCGTGAAACACACGTTCGTTGGGAGACCCCAAGAGGAAGGTATGATAGTCAGCAGCAAGTTTTCCCTCAGAAAGAAACCAAGGTTATCGAACCAGTAGGAGCAGCAACTCTTCAGAAGGTTGTGGTGGCTCGCACGGCGCAATACGATCACCAACGTGGAATCTGCACACAACACAATCAAACTACTTTGCCCCAACGAAACAGTGAGGTTGTCAATCTCACTGGCTTGCTGAAAACAAAGGATTAAACGTATGGTGTGGAAAATGAGTATTAAATTGCAGAGAATGAAAAAGGAACAGTTTGCAGTTTGTGGTTGTTTAATCAGTGTAAAAGAATGGACCGGGGTCCACAGTTCACTAGTGGTGTCTCTCCATAAAAGATAACTAACATGTTGGGTGAACAAATTACAGCTGGGCAATTGACAATAGTGAGCGCATGACAATGCATATACATGACATGTTGACTACTATGATATTTAATTGGGCATTACGACAAATACATAGACCGTTATCCAACAGCATCTATGACTAATAATCCACCGCCGGGTTGTCATCCGAGTCCCCCGTTGGTATTAAGTTGCAAGCAACGGATAATTGCATTAAGTAAAGCGCGTAATGTAAACAAACACTATACCCGTGGACATAGCATCGTTAGGTTATCCCTAGTGGCAACAGCACATCCACAACCTTAGAACTTTCTGTCACTGTCCCAGATTAAACGGAGGCATGAACCCACTATCTAGCATAAATACTCTCTCTTGGAGTTACAAGCATCTACTTGGCCAAAGCATCTACGAGTAACGGAAAGCATGCAAGATCTTAAATAACATATAAGATAGATTGATAATCAACTTGACATAGTATTCAATATTCATCGGATCCCAGCAAACACAACATGTAGCATTACAATAATATGATCTTGATCATGTAGGGCAGCTCACAAGATCTAAACATGATGGCACAAAGTGGAGAGACAACCATCTAGCTACTGCTATGGACCCGTAGTCCAAGGATGAACTACTCACGCATCACTCCGGAGGCAGGCATGGCGATGTAGAAGCCTCCGGTGACGATTCCCCTCTCCGGCAGGGTGCCGGGAAGAGGTTCTGGACCCTCCCGAGCTAGGGTTGACGGCGGCGGCATCTCTGGAACTTTTCGTGGATATTTGCTCAGGTACTTAGGGTTTTCGCATCGGTGGAATAAGTAGGCGAAAGGGCGGCGGCTGGAGACCCCCGAGGGGCCCACACCACCCTAGGGCGCGGTAGAAGGGGGCCCACGCCCTAGGTGCATGTGGCCACCTCCTGGATCTCCTCTGTTGCTCCTTTGGTCCGTCAGGTGAGTTTTGGTAAAATAGGGATCCCCGTGAAGTTTCGTCCAATTCCGAGAATATTTCCAGACTAGTTTTTCTGGAATACAAAAACAGCAGAAAACAGGAACTGGCACTTCGGCATCTTGTTAATAGGTTAGTCCCAAAAAATGTATAAAAGTGATATAAGGTAGATGCAAAACATGTAGCAATTGGTATAAAACAAGCATGGAACATCAAAAATTATAGATACGTTTGAGACGTATCAGGCTTCGGCGGAACAGCAACGTTACGACGCGAGGGGGAGGAAGGATATGTCCTAGAGGACGGCGTGCTCACCCTCGACGAGTGAGTAAGCAAGGATGGGACTAAGGAGGTCGAGGACGGTGGCAAACTTGCTCGGAGTGCGGCGACCGGAGCGGAAGAAGATGAGGATGCCCCGCTTGATTTGCAGTTTCCCAGCTCGATTCCTTGGACGAGGATGTAGAGGACAACAAGGCGGTGACGATGGCGGTCTTCGATCTGGAGGGGGCGAGCTCAATCGACGGTGAGGCGCAACGGTGAGCTCGGCCGCCATGGCTAGGGTTTCGGGTCTTGCAGAGAGGAGCAGAGGGAGAGGGAGCAGGTGAGATGTGAGGTGAGAGAGAAACAGCGAGGCATCATGGTGTTCTTATCCTCTAGCCGAGGCATGGGCGGCGGGCGGAGGGCATGGGCGGCGAGCAGGTGCGGCCCGAGCTGGTGCGGTCGCTACAGGAAGAAGTAGGAGGTTTTGCAGAAAACCCCCTGCGCTTCCCTGAATTCTTCTGTTTCAATTTCTTTTAAAAACCAGTAGCATTTTAGGGATTTAATTGAGGCACTAAATCCATTTCAAAAATTATGAAATTATTCATGTAGCCTCCCCAATACATGTAGGAGCTCCACAAAAATTGATGTTGCAAAATAAAATGTTTTGAACCACATTTGTTCATAGGGTTTAAAATATGTTATTTTTGGTAAAACCAATTTGATACTCTTTTAGTATTTTCAAAAGCAAGTGAGAGATATTGTTTTGAACTTTTAGAATTTCCTTGACAAATATATTAACTTCACATAATTTTTATTTTCATAGAGAAAGTATTTGTTTGAAGGAAATGGAGAGATAAGTAAGGAAAATAATGTATTAAGATCATTTCTTTAACTCATGATCTTAATTCCCATTTGTTGAATAATTTGAGGAGTTCGTTTTAAATTTAAGTCACATTCCAAATTATGATCTGTGTGTTTTCAACTTAGAGTTCAAGTATATTTATGTAATTATTCATCCAAGCAAACAATAAAGCAAGGAAATAACAATCAATACAAACATAAGTCAAACAAGCAAACATTATAAGTTTTCAACCAAATTCCAAATATTCAGATGGGTGGTGGGATGGTGATCAAGCATCATTATGCCAAGTAGGGTGTTGAAACAAGCTTAGTTCAATAATTTGATACTTTTCAAAAGGGTTGATAAAATATACGGGTAGTATATTTCCCACTCTTATTACTTTCAAAAAGAATGAAAGTATGAGTTTAAAATAAGAGCTACAAATACAAAGGAGATATCAAGGTTGGAGATAGTATATAGATCTCCATCCTTTTGGGAACACATAATTTTTGGGAAACACTTTTGTTCACAAAATAAATTAATAACCATTTCTAGCCTCTTTTGAAAATAGTTAAATACAAATACCAAAGATACTTGTTGTTTTGAGTGAAGTGAGAGAGTACATAATATAGATCACAAAAGTGATTCTTAATAAAATCCTACTTTGAAAATATTTATCAGTTCTTGTAAAACTTTGAAATTAGGCTTTTGATTCATAAATAAGGAAACATAGGCTTCAAGCCTAAGAAAGATAATAAGAGTAACTTTATGCTCTCCCCACACAAGTAATTGCTAACTAGAATGAATCTGCAAGTGTGCACTCACATTGCTTAGGTTCAGACAATAATACACACAAGCAAGTCACAAAAGTCAAAGCATTCAACAAGCCAAAATCAAACAAGCAACTCAACATCCTAAGCACATCAGAACACTCAAACAGTTGGGGAGATGACAATCAAACAGAAACCAAAAGCAATCAACAAATCTCCAAAATTCTTAATATGTTTAAGGGATATGGTGACCACACATGACAATAAGATGCCGAGAGATCCACAACACAAAATCTTATAGTCTCCAAAAGACTTAGATAGTAGAAGACATATGGGTTAATATTTACCACCTGCGTTATTTCTAAAAGGAGTGAAACCAGGGTTTTAACATAAGAGTTGTGAATACTTTGAAATCTAGCAAGATTGAAAATAGGTAGGAGATATTATGTAGATCTCCATAGTTTATAAACATATAATTTTGGAAATACTTTCCTTTCTTGAATCCTAGGCTTTTGGGTAGTTAATAAAACCAAAGCATCATTGAAAAGGAGTTGGCCAAAATAATAGTGGAGAAGATACATGGAATATTTTCTTGTCATGACATGATCACCAAAGTTTTTAATATATTTTTACTTAGGTTAGGTTCTTGGTTATTATTTACTAGTCAAACAACTTAAACAGCAAGTCACACAAGGTCAAACAGAGTAATAGAAAGGAAAGCAGAAACATTAGTGAATTATTTCAAAAAGTTTTTGTTGGCTCTGAAATTTGGGTCTGGTGAAACTAAGTTTTCTTAGTTCCAAAATTTGGCATGTGACATACAGCCCCGAGTCTCAACTTCCACCACCCCTGTCCCGGAGGCGCCGGTGTTCCGCCCGACGGAGTCAGAGTTCATGGACCCGCTCGCATACATCGCCCACATTCGCCCGCTCGTCGTGGAGAGCCGGGCCACTCCGGTTGTCGATGTCGTTGTTGTCATCGTTGTCGCCGTATGTCCATGTCGTCATCGTTGCAGCCCTGTGTCGATGTCGTCGTCATCATCGTCGTCGCCACAACCAAGTAAGACCAAGGCCCTACTTTTGTGAGCCTTCAGGTCAATTCTCTTGCTGCATATACAATACAGAAATCAACTATAAGATCTGAACTATTTACTTTTAAATCCTAGTCCTAGGATAAAGAACAGAGCAGCGAGCACACATATGCACTCACACTTGTTTGACAGATCTAACTAGAAGATGTTCTTATTAACATGCACATTAGCACCACCACCACAAGGGTTAAGGATCCACGTTTCCAAGCAATACACAGTATATATATATATATATAGAAGCAGAAAGAGTGATACAACATTGTTGATGTTCTAATTTGTGCTAATACAATCTGACGAAAGAGTGATACAAGCATATAAAGTGGGTCTAGTATAGAGCACACATGTATAAGAGCAGGGCTGCCAGAAGATCTCCTCAACAGTTGAGGTATTTCCAGTACTTCGGCTTCATGATTAACTGGTACTGAATTTTAAAACAGAGTGTAGACTCTCTGTTTGTTGCCCTATATGGTAAAGTATCATCTGTGAGGGTAGTAGTTACATGTCCAGGCAATGAATCACTATCTAAAAACCCAGTACCAGTTCTTGATGTATATCCACTTGGTGAATTATGATCCCTGCTCTATAGTTCAATGCAAGATGCATGTAATTGAGTATTTACTATGGGAATAATAGACAGTGAATTTGGTTCTTAAGCAATGCAAGGTGAAAGTACAGAACCAAACTATATGCACAGAAACACTGTAATTCAGAGCAGTACATCAGTTATGTACAACCTAGCAACCTAGCAGCAGCAGCACAAGCGTGTGAAGAGGAGGAGGGAGGGGTGTGAGGTCTCACCGTCGGCACCTGACCGGGACGGAGCGCAGGCGTTGGTGCGAATCTCGCGGCCACCAGCGGGAGGAACTTGGCGGCGGCCGCCATCTCGCCATGCCTGCGTCTTGCCGGTCCCCTCCGGTGGCGGCGTGCTGGTGGCCTCGCCGGTGCGCGTAATAGGAGGATGCCTCTGGTGGAGGCGCAGCCCTCGGTCACTCGCCGGCATGCAGCGCTGTCCCAACACTCCCGCGGCCACAAGCGCGACGCGGTCCGGCGAACTCGAGCCGGCGAGTAGGCCAGCCGTGAGGGAGTAGATCTTGGGCAGCGAGGAAGCGGGAGGCGCCGCGGCCCACGGCCCCCGCGGCGGCGGCGACAAGCGGGTCGGCGAAGGAGAGTAAGGAGGCGGGGGGCTCGGATGGGGAGGCAGCGGCGCAGATGGGGAGGCAGGAGAGAGCTAGGTGGGGTCTCGGGTGAGGGCCGAGCGGAGGGCAGAGCGGCTGACGCCGGTTGGCAGAGCGGCGGCCGGCCGAGGGCGGAGAAGCGACCGGCGGAGGGCTCGGCGAGGTTGAGGCCGACGGAAGCCGACGGCGCGGCGGGGTGACGAGCGTGGCGTTGGGCGGAGCTGGGGAGGTCGACCGCACTCGCGCAAGAGGAGAATGACCGGGGGGACGCTAGCGTCGCGACTCGCCTGTGGGGCCCACACGTGGAGCAAACGCGCGACGCGCCAGATCCACCGTCTGTTTGCGATCCGACGGCGCGCGTGCGTGCGTCGACAACCGCCCCGTGGCAGGCGCCTGCTGGTTAGATTTACCGATATTCCTTTATATTTTTCATCAACAACAATATATTTTATACTCCCTCTGATTCTTAATAATTTCCAAATCAGCGAAACTTATTATCTATCAGAGGCAGTACAATATACATTTAGTCATCCATGAGTAGAGGTTGATGAACTTCGAGTTGTTCAAAAATGGGTTCGGTTCAATCCGTAAAACCCATAGTTCATTTTCTAACAAAGTTAAAACTTTGCTTCTCATTACTGATGCAAAATGAAATAACTCACTAGCCGTTGGTTTCTCGGGTTTCTTCCTTTTAAACATACTCCTAAATGTTATTACTATACTAAATACCCATGTAAGCGGGGTTGAGGCTCATGCCCTTTCTTAAGACTTTTTTTTTGTAATTTCAAATGGTTCTTGTCCATTTTTCACTGAGATAGCATAAAAAACATTTTAAACGGAATAGATAATGGGTTGCACATTTTAAATGGATTTCATATGGTAATTTGGTTTTTTTCGTCTATTGATTACATTTTGTCTACTACCTAATTGATGTTCTAGTACAAGTTTTTCATGCTAAGTACATTTCTTGCCATTCCAAAGTGACGGCGTCCATGCTGTGCTAAAATTGTCAAAGAGTAAATGATATCAGTCTGGTGAATCAGAAAATTGTCTCACGTAGAAAGGTCATGTGCCAAAGGAAACAAAAAAAAATATCATCCATCAACTGACATATGAGAACTTATTTTCTTGAGTTTGTGCAGTGTAGCCCATTACATCTTTAATGTTTTATATATTTTATGCACTGCAATGATGATTGTGCCCGCGACATCCAGAGCTAGGGCTTAGTAGGATTGATATGGTACTCATATCAACAAGGTGCATCTTCTTTCCCGAAAGCTCATCTCGATAGAACTCTGATGTTAAACGTGCTTGGCTCAGAGCAATATTGATAACAATAAAGGGCAAGTGGTTTTAATATGTTTGGTACTTTGGGCTTCTTGTGATCATCATGTTTAGCTAAATGGTGTCATCAAGATTGCATTTTGTTCACTAATCCTTTTAGTATTAGGAAATCTAAGTTTAAGTAGTTTACACGTTGGTCTTATTGGGGCAAAAGATTCTATGGAAAATTTATGTGATATACATACAATATTGTAGATGCTATTTTTTTCCGAGAATTTCGGACATTGTTTGACTTTTGAAAATAGGCCTTACTTTTAGTAAATGAGGAAGTATTAATTAATTTTTTAGTAAAAAAATTACTAAGAGAAAAATAATGATAAAATAGAAAAATACCCTTCTCTTAGATCGTAAGAAAGTATCAATTAGCTAAGAGAATTCAACCTTCCCTTTGTTGATTCTCTCTTTTCCAACTAAGCAAAATTTAATATGACAATTCTAAGGAAAGGCTGATGTTACTGTATATGCTCTTAGATCTCGCGTTGATATGTTTCTATGAATTTTCCACCCTTTAGAATTGCCACCCAGTGATTTAAGTTGTCATAATATTTATATCAATTCTACAACTAGGTTGACATCCAATGCATTAGTGGCTAGTAGCAGTCTAGCAGAGCCTAAAAAGAATGTTTGATGAAACATATCCGAGTGTGATCTAGTTTGAAAGAGCTCATATCGAGTTCGTCATATTAGACAAATTTTTAGCTACAAAACAACTTTATTTGCAGATTTTTGGCTTTTAATTTGACGACATCTTTCCTTTATCTCCACATGCATGCAAACTGCTCTCTGCAAAAAAAAGGTCGCGCTGGGGACTGAGTTCACATCCATTTAATTAATATTAATTAATATCGTCATATCTCAATTAAACATGACGCTTACAGTGGTAGTAGCATAATTTAGCATCATTCGAGCATACATCAATTCCAGTGTAGCTAAATTCACATCTGTACCAGCTAATTAAGATCGTGAGCATCACATCCCACACTTTAACACAACACCGAGCGATTAACTAAATTAAATCACTGAGTAGCTGATCAAAGTGGCGCCTGAGCATGGCTATCTAGCTCAGTTCCAACCCGGTGGCTTGTGGTGGTTGTTCGGGCCCGAGGGCGCGTAGTCCTGCGTCTCCAGCGCCATCCTCGCACCGATGAGCTCCGGGCCATCCTCTGGGATCACTCGCCCCATCTCTGTCTTTGGAGAGCTTTCTTCAACAAATGGCACCTCACCGTCATGCTGCAAAAGCACCACCCTCTGCACTCCTACACGTCACAGGGAATCGGTCAGGATAAAATCAATACTACTACATCTTAGAACACAAATTTTACTTGAGAGATGCGAAGCTTACTTGAGAGAGGTATAGCATTGGAGGGAACTACGAAGTAAAATGCCAACAAGGTGATAACTAGGCAGAGCGACACTGAGGTTCTCTCCATTGCAATGACTGGTATCTCTTGTCTTCAAAAGTATTACTCCCTCGATTTATTCTCTCCAATGGATTTGGAATATAAGGAACGATCACCGTGGGTGTTCACGCATGTGCCTTGCACTGCTTCTTGGTCATGCTTGCTGCCTTGGACCCCCCCTTTTATGGGCACATGTCATGCGACCTACATCACTCGTTTTTAGGTACCAAAGTCAAAAAGGCAATGGAAATTCACAAAGTCCAATGGTGGAATTGGACAGCAGCCCAACCATCTAGCTGCCTTTTCCACCTCCACTAGCGATTGGAGTGCTCCTATTTGTCCATATCTCATCGATCCGCTTGAAATTGGCAATCTTATGACTTTTTTCAAGAATTAGAAACTCAATATAGTAGAGAGAGAGAGAGAGAGAGAGAGAGAGAGAGAGAGAGAGAGAGAGAGAGAGAGAAGTAAAAGCAATTGTCAAATATGTACAAACTTCTTCTATATGGCTGTCCCTATTATGTTAAGTACGTATAATTTTAACCTAGCGGTGGTCGCTGTCAGAAAAATTGGACGGCTTTCTAATGTCAACATACACATTGGGTATGGACACAAAATCAGCATGAGTTTCTTTTTATGTATCTTACAACTTATTCTATACTCCTTTAAAATTTAATTCACATTTAAAGTTTGCTAACAGAAAACAAAAGCCACAAGTTTGCAAGCAGTAAGCATACATCATTTCACTTTTTATTTTCCGAATGATGTCAAATTTTGTTACTTTTGAGATTGAATTTGAGCTTGGCACTCTATACACATGTAGAGTAAACTAACAAGTACATTATCTTCGGTGTTTTCACAGTGATTTTTTTGTCAAAACCGAATGGTGAGTGCAAAGCAAACACGGGTTGCGTTTTCTGGTGAACGATCATACGCGCAATGCACTGCACTGCCATGATCAAGATATTTTCGTCGGGAAGTTTGTGGATCATCCGTAGTGGGGCGTGCACAAACATGTGAACCGGTGGCTGTAATTTCTTTGGAGCAGCAGTGGAGACGTTTTGAAACAGCCTGTGGAAAGTGGAGTATCCGGGCCTCTTGCTTCATTTCAGATCCACGAAGCTTTTATTGTTTAAGTTGCGTTGCTAACTATAGTTAGTGTCCAATGAGTGCGAAATTGTGGTGCTGGAAAAGGCTGGTCTCTATAGTATTTGCAACATTTCAGCTGACCAATGACGAGGTTTTCTCTATAGTATGTATACTTTTCCTACTATAAATTGTAGAATGCATGAGATGATCATTGGAGTTCATGAAGCTAGGAATGAATAATGAGTCGGATGATTGGTGTTAGTTCATGAATTTTGTAGTATTCGTTGTGCCCCACACTCTACTGGTAAGCAGGCAGCAACCTACTACTAGCTCCGTTTAAAATTATTATACCGTGTTTTGGATTTTTTTTTGAAGTCAAACTTCGTAAAGTTAACCAGATTACAGGAAACAAATTTAACATTATTACAATCACCATAAAATATAATTTTCATATTATAGATATTTAGTATCATAAATATTAATACTTTTTCTATAAATTAGTCACACTTAGTAAACTTTTGTATGTAAGCTCACCGGTCATAGGAAGACAAATTGCAAGGTTTCGTTCCAGGATGCGCTGGCTGGCATGTGAGAGTTCTTGAGGAGTGGATGTACTAGCTGTGGTGCTTGTCTTAAGCACCTGTCATATGGTAGCTTGTAAAATTATCACTTTTCTGAAACAACTGGAATGAAAATTTGCTTATCTCCTTAAGATTGATTGTTCAGCTTGTAAAATTAAGAGATATTTGAAACAGATTTAATTCGGTTTATTATTTCATACAAATGGAATTGAGGAGATATTTAAAAATGAAATTAGCTAGCATCTGAATGTGCTTCTCTGTTTGTGAAACTAGTTAGGAATAACAAGATATGTTCTATCATAGATGCTGAACAATATTGGAGGGATGAAAAAGGAGTAAGGTGATGACGTGGGTCTGGAGCAGTAAAAAAAATAGTTACTACTCTCCAACACGTTGTGTTCCAGTTCATAAATAAGTTGGTACAGCTACCGCACTCAATTCTGACATTTCACAGGCTCCTAGCTGTCCAACTACTCGTCTGACTGCATACATGGCTATATACGGGAATCAAAGGAAGCCAAAAAAGTAGAATACCTTGAGCTGCGCAGATCCCAAGACCAACTCGTCGGCCCAGATAGGAGTCGTGCCCTAGTTGCGGATTGTCATTTCCGGAGCCGCGCACTTTTGTTGAGACCAAAAGAGATTTCTCTCGTTAAACTTACAGTCGGGGTTACAAATTTACAATCAATGTAATAGCCCTCACAGTCTATTCCGAAAAGATTTACTCCAGTCAAACCCAACACTCGACTGATGCACAAAGGGCAGTACTACAAAGATCGATACAGTTGCAAAGATATATTTTTACAACCCTGAAATATATATGCCATCTAGGGGGAGCAACCTTGAATCCGTTAATTCCTAACTTGATGACATGCATTGTTGACTCGATAAAATTGCACACATTAAGATGACACAACATAATTCACCGGTTACATAGCTCCTGCTGGCATTTGGGGTTCTTTTTCAAATTAAAAGTGAAAGCGTATCTGCTGCCGAACTCAACAGTCCATTGAACAGTATCAGCTTTGTTGTCCAAAGTTTCAGTAAGATATTCTGCAACAATGCTCCTAGAGGCATCGAGTAAAGTGAAGACTGCTTTAAAACATCAGAAAAGGTTCCCAGTGTACGAAAAAAAAAAGGTTCAGAGCACGAGTTTTGATTGCCGAATCAGTGCCAAAAAAATGGCTGCATTGTGGAAGTAAATTGTCATGCAAGTATCAGGTTCAGTGTTGGCACTTGTAGCAGTAACTAAAATCATTTAGCCTTACTGAAAGACTCGATATGGTAAACCCCTGATTTGTTGGATATGCCCCTGATTCAACATAATTGTGTTGAATTATAATTTGTTAAACCCCTGATTTCACAAGTTTTAGTACAAAGGGCAGCAGTACAAACTCGATATAGTAGTGATCTTGCAACACAACATGTTTTAGCATTAACAAGTTTTAGTACAAAGGAAAATTGTGATGCCAACTAATATAGCAAGGGAGATTGATCTTGCAACACAACCGCAGTGGCCTGTGACCAGGAAAAGTAAATGATAATTCAACTATACCTACAACACATCTCTTGATTCTTAGTACCTAAACTGCATGATTACATACTGAATCAATGGAGCACTGAATAAATCCCTCAAGCATTATGGGGATCAATCAACAACCAAATACGAAGTACTGGATATTGCAGACAACAAGCAGTAAGATATAATTTTGTTATCATCTCACAAGCTAACAAACAGCATTAGAAAATATTGAGTTGTGAAGCACGTGAATTCAGAAGCCAAAAACTGTGGAATCAAAGCATAATGTACAAACAAAAAAAATGTTAAATGTGGATAGATTCAGCAATTTATTCTTGGGACGGTGAAATTGTAGATAGCTGATAATTCATGTCACCTGTTATCACATCTTGCATTAATAAGTTTTGGTACAAAGGTCAGCAGTACAGGCTTGATATAGTTGCGAAGATAAATTTTTACAACACTGAAAAATAGATGCCATCTAGTGGAAGCCAGCTTGCATATGTTAATACCTAACTCTAGTTTGCATAAGATTCAAAGTGCTCTAGCCTAACTAGTTATCTCAGTCACAGGTCACACCTCTGACACAGGCACAATCCAACATCGCCTGATGCATTAAAAATAGAAAATAGAAAATTTAATGCATCGCAGAATCGCCTGTTCTGACACTTTCTTAGTTCCACGTTTTAAGTAACATGGCATGAGGATACAAGTTCATAACCAAGCCATGGTTTCTTCTCTACTAAATGATAACATTACATATCAGAATTCAGAAATAAAATTTTCAGTTTCAACAGGGGTTAGCAACGACCATAGCAGCATCTAATAGAGCGGACAACCAGCATCTAGTTAGGTAAATAGGAATTACCAGCTTACTACGCAGATTCAACACTTTGTCGCGCCATACACGTTTACCAATTCTAATAGCCCATCCTTGATTCATGTAAATCTGAAATTAGTCGGTAGTGCCCCTCTGCAAGCAGCCGCATAGTCTTCACTGAGGTGTGGCGCAGCATCCTTGTGAGGGGATATGAACTTTTCCACGAATATCTTCTCGGTGACCTTGACAACTGTATAGTAGCTTGGATCACGCTTGAGCAATCCGTTTTCCTTGAGAAACTTCACAACATAATAGCGGGGTTTGAGCCGGCCCTCCAAGCTATAAGATAGAAATGCCGGTCGATGAGCGATGTAGGCCGGTTCCAACCCTACCTCGGAGAAGAGGAACTCGGACCTCTGCTGCAGTAGTTCCTTTGACTTCCACAACACGTACGGATGCTTAGAAACAGCAATGCTGACCTTGGCATCCGACCACCTGAACACGTTCTTCAAGTACTCCACTTGGGCGGCGATCTTCTCCTCGCTGACGAATGCAACAGCGAGCAGCGCGTGCCTGAACATCGCAGAACCACGGGGGACACCAAGACCTTCGGCGCAAGCCGCGATCATAGGGAGGCGCTCCGGGTTGATGGTGAGTAGCCATGTCGAAGTGCTGCACACCTTAGTAATATCGCGAGCACTTAGCCCGCACTCCCGCAGGAACGCGACATTGGGCTTGACAACTTTCTCGAGGCTGCTCATGAGGATACCTGAGTGGTTCTTGAGTACCTGGAGGAGGTTCTCATAGGAGCCGAAGAGCGACAGGTAGTACGGTAGGTTGGAGACGGCGGACCTGCAGCGGAAGCTGCAGGGGCGACACAGACGAGGCGCCTGATGTCCAAATGGGACAGACCGAGGCCGGTGAGCCCGACGACGTTAGGAGCAAAGGTTCTCTCCACGCCGGCGCAGAGGAAGTTAGGGTCCTTGGCGACGAGGGCGGCGACCTCAGTGCTGGAGAGGCCGAGGCCGGCGAGGAAGGCGAGGACGGCATCGGGGTTGGTGGGGGCTTGAGGTGGGGAGAGTTTGGTGGAGGCCTTGAGAGCTTGCCCACGGGTGAGGCCGCAGGTATCGACGAGGTAGTCCTCGACGGGGAATCGGGGGCCTGGGAAAACGGCGGGCGCTGCGGCGGAGAGGGGGGCGGTGAGAGAGGCGGAGGGAGAAGAAAGGAGGCCGGTGAGGATGCTGCAGCGGAGCCGGAGAATGGCCACGTGATGGCCCTTCACGTAGTTAACCCACAACGGCGCCAGAAAACACTTGCTAGCCCTTCGCGTGGTTACCTGCGTGAAAAGTAAATGGTTAGGTTGAGACTCCAAGTGCAGAGTTGTAGTAGTGGAAGACTTGTTTTCCCCACGAGGGTGACTCGAGGGTTTAATATCGAACTCTCGGGGAATCAGTAGTGAAGATATATCTTCTTATCCTTCTTTTGGTTACCTACAAAACAAAGTTAAATGTTTTGGTCCTCAACCTCACCTGTGGTTGTCAAGCACAAGGTGTAAGAATGATATCAAGATAGTTATGCAATGCAAACAGGAAATAAATATGCAATGGTGGTGGATGCAATGGTAAATGATATTTTTGGGTTTTTTAATGATGTATGCAAGATGAAAAGTATTTTTGTATTTTCGGATTTAATGATGGCTGAAAATAGAAAAGTGGTATATGGTGTTGGAAAGGTGTTTCTTATGATTAAAAATGGACCGGGGTTCATGGTTTCACAAATGCACTCTCTCTTTATAAAGTGGCAGACAATGGAACACACACAGAGTTAACATATGAGATTGCAACACAAAGTTTGATAACAAGTTACTTAGATATATGGGCATCACGTCCTAACATAGAGACCTTTTGGTTATTAGTCTCTCTTATACTCCACCAAGATGCGAACCAAATCATAACACCTCAGTAATTAAGATGACTCAGAGTATAGCAATAAGTTTCATGACATGAAGTGAAAATAAGAACATGCTGGATCTAGTCACAGGAAGAAGCTTGGTCACCCTCAACCCTTGCAGCATGGTATTTTTGTTTATCCCTAGTGAGGTAACAAAGTAAGGTAAACACCCAAGTGGATCGCGATATTAAGTTGTCAGCTTACCGCACTCACCACTCCCCGTTACTCCAACTAATGCACACGTTCCCCCACACACGCTCTCATAAACATGCTTGATCATAACAAGTAGACAAGAACGGGGTACATAATATGCATCTATACTCATAACTGAAACAAACATTGCAATCTCAAACATATATTAACTCATAGAAAGATCCACCACATAGGTATTACAAATATGACCGTAATCATGTTCAGCAGCTCATACGGTACTAATTAGTGAAGCTCAAGAGAGGAGAGATACATAAGTTACTTCCACAAACCCATAGTCCAGAGGTGGACTACTCCCTCTTCATCATGGAGACGGTGGAGAAGTCGATGGAGGATGGAGACCACACCGGCAGCGCCCCGCCGGAGTTTTCCCCCTCCAATCTGCAGCTCCTGATCTCCGTTTCGGTGTTTCTGTGTTTGTGCGGCGCTCCTTCGCGAAACCAGGGGACCTTTTTTATAGGCGTTTTTAGGTCAAGACGGAGTCGGTGGACGAAAGATCGACGGCAGCGGAGCCACGAGGCCAAATGAGTGGGCCCCAGGCCACAGTACCTGGCCGCGTGGGCCACCCCTTTTGGCCTTCTGGCCTCCGTTTGCTTGCTTCCTTCGCTCCGGTCTTCCTCCTTCCAAAATACTGACGCCTGTATTTTTCCATAATTTTTGGACGACGTTTGGGTCCCTGAAACATAAAAGGAAAGAAATAGGGTTTTCTGCCTGCGCAGGGTTAATTCCATAAAAATAGGAAACAATTGATTTATTTCCTAAAATCATTAAATAACAGTAATATAACCCTTATATGATGCAAATATGATTGGAATATGTGTGATATAGTGCAAAGTTCATGTATGCATTTTACATGCATCAACATCCCCAAGCTTAACCAATACTCGTCCTCGAGTATGAAGGTGATAAAACTAACATGGGCTTTGCAATATAGCACTAACAATGGATATCAAAGATGATTGCTACTGCTACATAGAGTCAAATGATTCATTCTTCAAAGGAGTAGCAATATGCAAAACAGTTTATGAAGTGATATCAAGTATTCAATGCAAGGATGTTCAATGATAGTTCACAAAGTGTAACATAACAGATAGTATATGGACATTCTTACTTTTGCATACATGTGGTCCATAGAGTGATGATGAAAATCTGAATATGTTTGGTGGACACTTTGGAAAGATGAATAAGTGAGTAGAGGTAAAGCATGCATAAGTTTCATCTAACCTCCAAACTCTCCTACTTAAGTTAATGATTGCAATGTGGTAATACTTGGTGTCAAGCTCTCATTCCCCTATCATAGCATCTTGAATGATTATAGTTTAATGTGAGAGCAAATATGAGTAGTGTGCTTGACAAAGTAAAGGTTGGATGTCTCATGCCCCTTGAATACAAGTACCTACACCATGAGTTACTCAACTTGGGAAAAGCAAGTTCAAGTTATCTATCATTGTAAGTAATAATAGTATCATCAAGAGCGTCAACTGGGGTACCTCTTGTCCCAGGATATGGAACAAGCCCATATCAAAATGACAAGACAAACAAACAAGATGAAAACCTCAACACCCTTTTTATTTACCATTGGAATAGCTTTTTATTGTAAGGTGTGTCATAGATAATTCACCATAGCATGTAAGTAAATTTCCACCATGAATAATGCATGGCTTAGATTAGCGGCCCAGGCGTCTCTCTAACCATTTATACAAACTCATTCAAACTAAATATTTCCCCTTATTTCACCATGATAGGCATCCATAGACAAAAGCACATGATATCAACTAAATGGAGCATGTTGAAAGCTTTGCATGTGACAGCACATATGGGCTAACTCCCAACCTGGACATTTATCAAGCCACTAGCATCATAATCTTAATCACAATGGGTCATGTTTTATTTATAGCAATGATAGTAAAAATGTGCATCAAGTTCATGAGAGCTATATAACCAACTTTTCCCATGGCAATCAATAACATAATCATTTTCATTCAGAGGTATAGATAACACAAATATCATGATGAACATACTCGGAATAGCATATAGCTAGTAGGTAGATATGGTGGACTCACTGGAATAACTTTGGTTGAAGGTGTTGGAAACAAGTTTTGACTTGTTGGAATTTTGGGCTAGCAAAAGGGAGAAAGTTGACCATCTAGATGCATGCATGAGTGTCCATAGAACTAACTAATCCATGTTAAACCAAGTAAAATAACAATCAGCACCAAAACATGAATAAGTATAGCTCTTCAAAAAGGATTTGCAAACTATTACTCATAAACAAGCTCATGAATCATGCAACTATATGTATCATTAAAAATCAACTCAAACATCCCTTTTCCCAATCTTATAAAAGCATCCAACATATTTCAACCCATATTTCCAGTAGCTCTCCATATATAAATGATAGTGTGGTGGTCTCTCAAAACAAATCAAACCAAAACAAACAAAAGACGCTCCAAGTTTATGCGATAAAGTGTTTCGATCGAAAAACAGAAGTTGGACGTGCGCAAACCGAGAGTGTGTAGGTCCAGGGGTTGTCTTCACATCCCCAAGCTTATGGTCTTCACCATCCTTGGATAGCTCTTGGTGCATCTCCTCCAATCCCTGTGAAAAAACTTCAAAACACCGTTTCTCCCATTCTTTTCTGTGGGGTGCATTAATAGTGATAAACAAATATGTTTCTTGCTGCATATAATCCTTGAACAAAAATTCATATGAGATGTCCAGAAAGTGTATAATGTTGTATGCCTACTCATAAACTCAATTGGATCAAAAAGATTCAACTTAAAAGCTCAAAGCATGCATCAAACAAAATGGGACAGAATCTGTCCAGAAAAACAGCAGCAGCAAAACGTATTTTTCTACCCTACCAAACTTTCTCGAAAAATTCCGAAAAATTCATGCATACAGAGGATGAAAAGTTGCAACTACAGTTCAAATATGAGCTCATTCGGAGTTACAGAATAAGAATTAAAAATCATACCGTGCACTGATTCGTGCAGGAATAAAATCTCCGAACGCTATAAGCAACTTTTTCAAACCAAAAAGGGTAAAACTTGGCACTTTATTGAAAATTCCAGAACCTAAACTAGACACAAAGTCTCTTGTTACAGCAAGAGGACACAAAGAAAATCACACAAAAAATAACCGGGTTGCCTCCCGCAAAGCGCTTTCTTTATAGCCATATAGCTAGGCTTCTTACTTGTTGTTTATTGTGGACGAAGCTCATGAGGGAGCTTGAACTTTGGTGGTTCCCTCTTCCTTGGGAAGTGTTCCATGCACTTCTTGTGTGGAACTGAAACTTCACATTCCCTTCCTTTGAATCAATGATGGCACCTGTGGTACGAAGAAAAGGTCTTCCAAGAATAATAGGACTAGAGGTTTTATTCCCCATATCCATGATTAGAAAATCCACAGGCACAAAAGTCATATGTAACTCCACCATAACATCACTTACTTTTCCTAAAGCATGTTTAATAGAGTCATCAGCAAGTGCAAGTTCAATGGAGCATTTTTCAAGATTTTTCAATTCAAGCACTTCATATAGTTCTTTAGATAAAACAGAGACACTAGATCCTAGATCAAGTATAGCATGGTGTGTCTCTTTTCCAATAGTTACTAGTACCTTAGGAATCCACATATCCCCAAGCTTAGGTGGTATCATAGCCTCTTGGTTGTACCTAGCAATCTTTTCTTTCAAGACATGATTAGCAATATAAGAACCAAAGCCAGCTTGATTAGTGTTGATGGAAGGATCACTTGCAATTTTTGTAAGATAGATATTAATTCATGCAAGCTACAATTTTCTAAGTCAAGCAAAGGATCCTTGACTTCACTAAGCATTTTAACTTCCTCAACTTCTACCTCTTTCATTACCCCAATAGATTCTTTAGCAATTCTCTCTTGCTCATGAATGTGTTCCCAAGACTTATTGATAACCTCTTGGCAATTTTAATTGTTTCCTCATGTTTTTGGGCTGTAATGATGCTCTTTAATGATGAGACTTCCTTAGTAAGCTGATCTACCCTTTCAAACAAGGAGTCTTGTTTTTCAAACTTAGAGATAAATTCCTTATTAAGCTCCTTTTGAGTAGATATAAAAGATCTAATGGTGTTTTCCAAGTCACTAGAAACATTACCACTAGAAGCATATTTATTTGGCACATATGGGGGTTTATTGTAGGAGTTATAATTGTTGTTACCATACCCATTATTACCATAGTTCCTAATGAAGTTGACATCAATATTTTCAGAATTGTTACCAACTAGTTCTTGCAAAGGAACATTTTCAACACTAGGTTTATTAAGCAAAGCAAGAATAGTATCCATTTTAGATGACAAATCATTAGTTTCCTCAATAGAATTCACTTTCTTAGAGGTTGGGTGCCCTATCAGTATGCCATTGACTATAGTTTTGCAAAATGCTTTCCAATATGTTTTTAGCTTCTACTATAGTCTTACTCATAAAAGCACCTCCAGCAGCAGAATCAAGTATTTCTAGACATGTAGTTTAACCATTGTAGAAAGAGTGTAATATGGTCCATTCATTAACTCCATGTGAGGGACAAGTTCTAAGCATAAGTTTTATCCTATCCCAAGCCATAGCAACATGTTCATTTTCATTTTGCCTAAAAGAAAGAATGTTGTTTCTATTTTGCAAAATTTTAACAGGGGGATAATATTTCTTAATGAAAGCTTCTTTTAGATCATCCCAAGTTTTAACTATCAATAGGTAATGAATGCAACCACTCTTTAGCTTTTCCTCTAAGTGAAAAGGAAATAACTTCAGTTTTAGGATATCACTTTCCACATTTTTAAACTTTTGCATGTCACATATTTCAACAAAGTCATGAAGATGCATAGAGGCATCCTCCATAGCACTACCACCAAATTGTTCCCTAGTTATCAAGTTCAACAAACTAGGACTTACTTCATAACTCTCAGCATTTATCTTAGGTGTGGCAATAGCTTGATAAATTGATCATTGGAGTGTTTGTGTAGTCACACAACTTAGTTCTTTCTCCCATTTTAGCAAGTTTTTTTGTATTTTTATTTTTTATGCAAAACTGAAAATAAATATGCAAGCGGAATATGATATGCAATGACACTAACAAAACAAATAAATTGCTTTGTAAGTAAAGATGGATAAGATGGTGCTCACGTAGGTGCAACCTCCCCAAGCTTAGGTGTTAGCACAAGTTGGTGAAGTTGACTTCGTTGTGAGATGAATGCGATGATGCACACCCTTGGATAAATCTCTCAGCTATGATTCCCCGGCAACGGCGCCAGAAAACAGTCTTGATGGCCCTTGAAGAGGTTGATCACGCGCCAGAAAACACTTGCTGCCTTCCGTGTTACCTGCGTCAAAAGTAAATGGGTTAGGTTGAGACTCCAAGTGCAGAGTGTGTAGTAGTGGAAGACTTGTTTTCCCCACGAGGGGTGACTCGAGGGTTTAATATCGAACTCTCGGGGAATCAGTAGTGAAGATATATCTTCTTATCCTTCTTTTGGTTACCTACAAAACAAAGTTAAATGTTTTGGTCCTCAACCTCACCTGTGGTTGTCAAGCACAAGGTGTAAGAATGATATCAAGATAGTTATGCAATGCAAACAGGAAATAAATATGCAATGGTGGTGGATGCAATGGTAAATGATATTTTTGGGTTTTTTAATGATGTATGCAAGATGAAAAGTATTTTTGTATTTTCGGATTTAATGATGGCTGAAAATAGAAAAGTGGTATATGGTGTTGGAAAGGTGTTTCTTATGATTAAAAATGGACCGGGGTTCATGGTTTCACAAATGCACTCTCTCTTTATAAAGTGGCAGACAATGGAACACACACAGAGTTAACATATGAGATTGCAACACAAAGTTTGATAACAAGTTACTTAGATATATGGGCATCACGTCCTAACATAGAGACCTTTTGGTTATTAGTCTCTCTTATACTCCACCAAGATGCGAACCAAATCATAACACCTCAGTAATTAAGATGACTCAGAGTATAGCAATAAGTTTCATGACATGAAGTGAAAATAAGAACATGCTGGATCTAGTCACAGGAAGAAGCTTGGTCACCCTCAACCCTTGCAGCATGGTTTTTGTTTATCCCTAGTGAGGTAACAAAGTAAGGTAAACACCCAAGTGGATCGCGATATTAAGTTGTCAGCTTACCACACTCACCACTCCCCGTTACTCCAACTAATGCACACGTTCCCCACACACGCTCTCATAAACATGCTTGATCATAACAAGTAGACAAGAACGGGGTACATAATATGCATCTATACTCATAACTGAAACAAACATTGCAATCTCAAACATATATTAACTCATAGAAAGATCCACCACATAGGTATTACAAATATGACCGTAATCATGTTCAGCAGCTCATACGGTACTAATTAGTGAAGCTCAAGAGAGGAGAGATACATAAGTTACTTCCACAAACCCATAGTCCAGAGGTGGACTACTCCCTCTTCATCATGGAGACGGTGGAGAAGTCGATGGAGAGGATGGAGACCACACCGGCGCCCCGCCGGAGTTTTCCCCCTCCAATCTGCAGCTCCTGATCTCCGTTTCGGTGTTTCTGTGTTTGTGCGGCGCTCCCTTCGCGAAACGCCAGGGGACCTTTTTTATAGGCGTTTTTAGGTCAAGACGGAGTCGGTGGACGAAAGATCGACGGCAGCGGAGCCACGAGGCCAAATGAGTGGGCCCCACGCGGCCACAGTACCTGGCCGCGTGGGCCACCCCTTTTGCCTTTGGCCTCCGTTTGCTTGCTTCCTTCGCTCCGAGGTCTTCCTCCTTCCAAAATACTGACGCCTGTATTTTTCCATAATTTTTGGACGACGTTTGGGTCCCTGAAACATAAAAGGAAAGAAATAGGGTTTTCTGCCTGCGCAGGGTTAATTCCATAAAAATAGGAAACAATTGATTTATTTCCTAAAATCATTAAATAACAGTAATATAACCCTTATATGATGCAAATATGATTGGAATATGTGTGATATAGTGCAAAGTTCATGTATGCATTTTACATGCCATCACCAACGCGCCGGCGGCCAGAGATTGGGGGACGATGGATCGCCGCTGGGGCCAGCGACAATACGAGACTCGAGTCGTCAAGGTGATTTGTGTCTGGGCCTACTGGCCCGTTTGACCCGTGCGGTTCTGCCATACGATACGATACGATACACTACACTCGTGTACAACTCCGTCCACAAAGGAAAAAGTCCATTTAAATCCTGAACTCGTATAGGTCGGACGGTTGAACCCTCAACTACAAATTCCGGTTGTTTGAGCCTGAACATAGCAATCCCGGTAAAATGACCCCTGTAGTTGTTTGGCACAGTGGGA